>ML254724.1:3817-19740 GCA_005239495.1 Nicotiana undulata | reverse complement strand
TTATATATATATATATATATATATATATATATATATAACACATTAATAATTATATTATTTGTATATCACAGTGTATATAATAATGTGTATAACAAAAAAGTATATTAAATTTTTTATTTTTCTTCTATGTATTACACATTTGAGACTACATGTGTATCCCCTATTGTACCACGTGTATATCTCTATGTACATTGGTGATATCTCGTGTATATCATGTGTATCTGTGTATATCCATTAAAATTTGTGTTATATATGCGATATAAAACGTGATATACACAACCGTCCATAAAAGATTGTGTTGTATACACGCTATACAAATTGATATACACAGACGTCCTTGTGTGATATACACGGATATACACAATTTACAACGTAATATACACATGTCACAGTTGAGTTTTTAGGTATGATATTTACCTGAAACCAGTCTAAATCACTTATAAGCTTGCTCGAATTTTGTATATAGCATCTTTTAGGTATTTTCTACCAATTTAAAGCATTTGGTACTTCGGTAGGGTCATCGCGGATCTCCTTATGGCGACTAGCTGCTTTCTGCTCCATCCTTTTCGTTCGGTGTCATATCCTACGAATATGCACCGAAGAACCTTCGTCCTCTTTAGACAGAAGGCCCTTTTTCGAATTGTCTTGTTTTCAGGTCTCCACTGCCTTTCGAGACAAAAACTGGTCATTCTGTGGATTCGAGATAGAACTCTGGTCCTGCAACTCCTTCCCTTGATAGCCTCGAGTTGTTGGTTACACCACACCGATCCATATGGCCTTATAGTTTAATTGGTTGAAATGAGCTAAAACTTGACACTTAGATAGAGGAGGGAGTAGACCCCAAAGAAGATACCCTTGCTCACACCTTAGCCGGATTCAAAACCAAAAATCATTGCGCCTTTAGCCGACTGGGTGGACTCCCTAGAAATTATCACTTTCACCCGTTCAATCCAACCAAAAAAAAAAGAGAAAAGAAAACAAAGTTGAAATGTATTTTTTCTATCTTAGTTTTTGCTTCAGATTTTCTCTGATGTGAGATCAACCTTACCTTTTTATCCCATTTATTTTATTTTTTATTTTGCATAATTTGCAAGAAAATTTACTAAACTATGAGAGCGAAAGAGAAGAAATAGAAGAAGAAATACAAGGAGAGAATGAGGGAGGGAAGCAGTGAACAAGAAGAGAAATGAGCGGCGAAGAGGGGGGAGAGGAGAAGCAGACGGGGCCAATTGTTTGAGAGAGAATATATAATAGAGTAGTTTTTTTAGTATTTGGCTATATAATGCCAATTGTTTGGGGTTATCTTTGCCAAACCTAATATTATGTGTTATTATAGGATGCCAATTTTTCTAGTATTTTTTTTTTATGAAGAATTAACCCAAATAGCCACTCACCTAACCACTTAAACTAAAAATAGCAAGTAAATATATAATGTATGCATAATTTATGTATTATATATGTATATTTATGTACAATAAATGTATAATCTATGTATATTGCTAGAAAAAGTAAATAATAAATAAGATCGTCTATTGTGTAAAGATCCATGTTCACAGTCCAAGTCCTCAAATGAGTTGTTTAAACTTAGACTGTTTGGGTTACTTGAGTAACGTTTTATTTAGAGAAATTTTCACAAACCACTATTGTTTAGTGGTTATTAGCTAGTTGTAGCTACCATTTACTATATTACTTCCTATAGCTACGTTTTCAGGTATTTTAAAGTGTATTCGATGTATTTAAGCTACTGTATTCATGAATACAATAGAATTTTTAGGCGTGAAACAGGGGATTACAGCTAGACAAATTTTTGTATTCGATTGTATTCGACTGTATTCACGGCGTGAAACAGGGGATTACAGTGTCACGACCCCAAATCTAAACTGGCCATGATGGCACTTATCGTGATACTAGGCTAGCCAATTCACTAAAAATAACATAATGGTTTTCCATTTAATACATAAAATATCTGATTTTCCATAATAATTTTGTTTCTTAAGCATTTGAATCAATAATAATAGCCAACAATGTCTAAAATACATCCCCCAACATCTGGAGTCAACCGTCATGAACATCTAAGAAGTAATACAGTCTGATACTAATTCTCTACTACAACAAGTCTGGGAAGTAAAGTAAAATGACATAGTAAGAAGGAGAAAGGGTAGGGTTGCTGACGCCGAGCAGCTACCTCACAATCTCCGAACAATGCTCCAAATAGGGTAAATCAACTATCGCTCTGCCCCGGTACCTGAATCTGCACACAAGATGCAGGGAGTGACGTGAATACGGCAACTCAGTAAGTAACAATTATAACTAAAGACTTGAGTGCAGTGACGAGTATTTAAAATCATAAAATTTCATATCATAAACAACAGTGGCAATAAATGAGTCAAATCAGGAATTTAAATTCCAAATATTCCATACAAATCTCTAGTTTTCAATTTAAAATTCGTATAAAACATTGGATCAACGTTTTCATTAGAGGCTCAGTGTAAAGAAGAGTGAAAACAGTAGTTTCATAAAAATATTAGCCCCTCGGGCACAGTGACACTCACAAATAAAGCCTCTCGGGAAAGCCTCTAAGTCACTCGTGACTCTACTCTCATAAGTCAATGCTCACACTCAGCACTATCACTAAACAGGTACCATATAACAACCGATATGGCGCGCAACCCGATCCATATAATAACTCGTTGCGGCGTGCATCCTGATCTATAACAGTAACCTGCTACGGCGTGCAACCCGATCCATAATAGTCAATTGCGCTCATTGGGGGTGTACAGACTCCGGGAGAGGCTCCCACATCCCAAGCGCTATGTTGGTGCGGCATACAACCTGACCCAATATATATATCTCATTGCAGCGTGCAACCCGATCCATATATCTCGCTTCGGCGTGCAGCCCGATCCATATACATATGTATATAGTGCTGCGGCGTGCAGCTCGATCCCTAACTATCCTCACAAGTCTGGCTCTCGGCCTCACTCAGTAATCCTCACAAGCCACTCGGGCAACTCATCACAAATCACGGTGGCTCAGCCCAGCTCACCACAAATCATAGGGACTCAGCCCAAATTATCTTTCATTATTCTAAAATAGGGTGATAAACAGTAATAAACAATGAACATGTATAAAACATGACTGAGTTCATATTTTCTATCAAAATAGTGTGAGGACAGTAGTAAAAATACCCATGAGGGTCTAAACAGGTCGGCACAAGGCCCCAAAACATGGCGTACGGCCCAAAACATAGTATAAATCTATAAAATACAAGATATCATATGATTTCAATTCAATTAAGCGGCGTAATAGCCGCTACGGGACGAGCCAAGTCACAATCCCTACAGGTGCACGCCCACACGCCCGTCACCTAGCATGCCTGTCACCACATTTATCAAAACAATATGAAATATCGGGGTTTCATACTCTCAGGTCTTGATTTACAATCGTTACTTACCTCAAACTAGCCAAAATACTAATCCGCGATGCCTTTGCCTCTCGAATCGGCCTCCAATTGCTCCAAATCTAACCAAAATCAATTTTACATCATCAATATATGCTAAGGAACAAAGCCCATTCGAAAATTATCAAACTTAAGCACAAATCCTGAAATTGGTCAAACCCGACCCCCAGGACCACGTCTCAGAATTGGATAAATATCACAAAATCGGAATCCTCACTCTCCCACGAGTCTACCCATATAAGATACATCAAAATCCGACCACAATTCCTCTTTCAATTCCTCAATTAAAGTCTCCAAATTATAACCCCTAATCTCCCCAAATTTGGGTTTAAATCCCACTAATTTCAGGTTTAATTACTTATAAATCAACATAGAATCGAGTATTGAAGTCAAAAATATTACGTCCAAGTGTTTCCCTTCGATTCCCTCTTCAATCCTTCTCGAAAAGATTCAAAATCGTTCAACAATGGTGAAAATAGGCTGAAAATCGCGAAGGAGGGGTTTAAATACTTCTGCCCAGGTCACTCTATGTGAACGCGGCCTAACTCTCGCGTTCGCGTAGGCTAAACAAGCCTGCCTCCAAATATACTCATCGCGAACGCGTCCTTGCTTCGTGGACGCGAAGCTTCATCTACTGGACCCCTCACGAACGCGACCCACTTATGCGAACGCATAGACCAAACGGGGCATGGGGTCCCCAGCTGCTGCTTCCTACCGTGAACGCGACCCTGCTGGTGCGAATGCGTAGAAAACTTTTCCAACCCTCCGTGTTTGCATCACCCCAAACGCACACACATAGAACAACTTGTCCCCTGCCTCCAAGAAACCTTCGCGAACACGGAGAAGAAAACTCTGCAACCAAAAACCAGCAAAATCTGCCAACTCCCGAGGCCCTCGGGACCTCAACCAAACATGCCAACACCTTCCATAACCTTATTCAAACTTAGCCACTACTTCTAAACACTCAAAACAACGCCAAAACATCAAAATCACCTCGGATTCAAGTCTATGAACTTTGAGATTTCTAAATTTCGCCAATGATGCCGAAACCACCTAAAACACAACCGATTGACCTGAAAATTTGCACACACATCCAAAATGATACTACGAACCTGCTCCAACTTTTGGAATTCCATCCCGACCCCGATAGCCTATTTTTCATTGCCGATCGAAAATCGCCAAAAACTCAATTTCGCCATTTCAAGCCTAATTCTACTCCGGACATCAAAACCATATTCCGAACACACTCCTAAGTCCCAAATCACCTAACGAAGCTATCCGAGCCATAAAATCCACATTTTGAGGTCGTTTACCTGTAAGTCAACTCCCCATTGACTTTTCCAACTATTAAGCCAATTTAAGAGACTAAGTGTCTCAATTCTCACCATGACCACTCTAAACCCGAACCAACCAACCCAACACAACATAATTAGGTTAAATAACATATGATTAAACTGAAACAAGGGAAACAGATCTAATCTCACGGAATGACCGATCGGGTCGTTACATTTCGTCCTCGAACGTGCCCAGAGTTGTTCCAAAAATAGCCAAAATTGTCGTGCAACCTACCATGAACATACCCGGGGGTGATCCCACGTCACCCTATCCCATATAGGTCCAATAGCACAACACAGTTGAGAATTCGAAATCCATCCTGACCCATAAACCTTAAAACCAAATTTCCACTTCTGAAATAATTTACAAGATCAAAATTCCACAGTTATAAACTGAATAAGTCTGAACACGTTGTATCAAGCCATATCTGTAACCCAAGATGCAATCACATAATATACTGCATGACTCAAACACTCATGGAGATAACTCCTAATCACAATAGCTGCTCAAAACCACCCAATACTGGTACATAACCTATTATCAAGCAATGCCTCACTCTAACACTTTCATATACTGCCGATGATGAAAGAAACACGTAGAAACTAGCAACCATTCGTCCGATCAGCTAGTCATGTAGCTCCATATTTCTACGACAGGAACTATAGCAGATTTCTAAGCCAACTTCCGATATCATCCTTCTAACCATGCTGAAGTCAACTCTGGTAGTATTCATTCTAGGCCCAATGACCTCTTCTCATCCAACACAACCACCCTAATGACACGACACATCAATACAATCCAAAGCCATAACATGTGCAACTCGTGCACACAATAGTAACATCCCACGAACTCAAATCATTGAAAAGATTCACACGAGAGAACTATCATACCCTTACTAATTACCATCACAACACCATGCTAAGAGCCTGGAACACATCGTAAAATCAAAACATACGAATCTGACACCAAGGATCATACCTCCACATAACTTCGCTGCAATGTGTGATACCATCCAAACACTGGTCCACATGAAATACTTCAAGCCACCTTGCTCAAAATCAATAACCATGCGCAATTCGACATCAAGTACTCCAAGTGCATTTCCATAACCACGGGGGAATCAGACGATACCAGGCCCCACGAATTAGAAAGAACATAACCAATACGTCTCAATCCCCCAATACCCAATTACTTACCTTACTCAAATCCCGCTTTAGCCCAAATAAATTCGCACCATAAGTGCATATAACTAACAATCACCACTCCTCGCAACACCGAAGGGTAACTCATAGATCACTCCAGAATATGAATAAACTCAATGACAATCGAATGGTACATCCCTCAACAATAGCAATTCGGAGTCAACAATTCCAACCCGGTGTAGAACACACACACATACTAGGCCTACCAATAACCCTAAATCAACTTTGTTCACCCACAATAGATAGATAACTCTCTGATGGTTCACTATGAATGAATCATGGCATTTACTAACATTTGACTAGCTTTGCTCGCATCCTCACAGTCCACAACCACAAATAATCAGTTTATTAAATCTCTCAGTCTCGAAGTCCATGAAGCGCACAAATTACCATATCTGATCTCAACTCCACCGCTCGAATATATAACACATCCCTAATACTCAATCATTCCATGAGGGATACCCCTAAAATGCTTCTATGTTACCAGGCAACCTTGAATATCAGCAGTCGATCCGACAAGAGAGCGTCGCAATGCCAATGAAGCACCCTTAAATCCACACATTGCCCTTTCTGAAATATATACCCTCATCAAGCCACCCAATAGAGATATCATCTACCTAATCATCTGAAACTGCCAATGCTGACCTTCCTTTCAGAACTGAACCGTGACCTCGCATATGCAAATCTCCACTCTACACAAAATATCTCATACGCCATGCCATCCTATGATAAATATGAGAACCCCATGCTCCATTATGAGCCACAAGAAACTACGTACCCAACTAGCCAATAACTTTCCATTTGATCCCATTTAGAAGCAAAATCACTATACATCACTTGCACCTCACGCCAGTAGAAAATATACATCTCTAAGCTACGCAAGTCACCAAAACCCAAGAGCATTGCTAAGAAACACCTATAAAACTCACTACCTCATAAGCACCCAAATGACTAAGCATACCCTTTACCATGTCGATCTGACCTACTACCAAGTTTTCCTATTAATCCAAGTTCCTTCTGAATCACCTTCGAACCGATACCTCTCCTTGCCATAATACCGCAATTCTCAACCTAGACTCACCACACGAGACCCAAGCATAAGATTGTACCGTCTAAGGCTCATAAGTCGGTGAATACTCTCTAAAATATCCCCAAAAGTGCCACATTCAAAATACTTACCTGAAAAGACTTCTTGCGAATCTAAAGCCATTACCTTTTCTTTCATGATATTGATAGATAGAATCCATGATAATGTAGAGACGCCACAAGCCTTGACACCCTCCACGTAGTCTCAATTCTATACCAATACACACCTTGAAGATCTTCAATTGCTGCATATAACCTTGAATCCGTCAGAACCATTCTCGAGAGTCATCCACTTTACGCAAAGCTCAATTACACTGACAAAGCAGACAAAACGACCTGACCCGTTTGCACACTAACATACTAGGAAAGTAATCCACTCACTTGAAGCAACAAGAAAATTCATACACTGCACACACTATACCTTTTACAATTACCGCTCAATCATTCAATAGAATCCACTTACCCATAGAGTACATTACAACCTGTATCGAAGAATTTCCATTACTCGAGTCATTCCCAGAATCCACCTCTGCAGTCATAACTGATTCACTAATATACCTCGAACCGAAACCAATACAACACATAATCGTGCAATCAACTTATCATTAACAGACTCCCCCGCTTGGCTCAAAGCCAAAGATCAAGACAAACAATAACTCACAATGCCCATACGCTATCACCGCCACCATACTGTGGTGAGATTCAACTAAATCCTTCATAAGATCATATGACCCAAACCCTCTAACACCTTCAATCTTATGCAAACCTCGCATTCACCATTGTAATGGTCATGCCAACTCCCACAAGCGATCTAAACTCAAATTGCAACATATATCAATTACTGATAAAAAAAGACTTTCTACAAAAACCACCTAAGGATCACACCACCTCAGGACACCCCGCGGGGAATTTTCCCCGCCTGCTTAGCCTCAAACTGACCTCTCTCTATACCATTCCAAGAATCTTAGCTATACAATCACTTTATCCTTCTTCATCTAAACACAACCAATGCCTACCCTTGAGGCATCACAATATGTGGTGTAAGAACCTGAACCTGATGGAAGAACTAACAGTGGAGTTATGGTCAAAGAAATCTTGAGCTTCTGGAAGCTCCCTCCACACTCGTCTGACCACTTGAATACCCTCACTGGACACTATGTGTCCCAAGAATGCTACTGAACTGAGCCAAAATTCACACTTGGAGAACTTTGCATAGAGCTTCTCCGCCCTGAATCCTTATAATACCATCCTCAAATGCTGAGTATGTTACCTGGCTACATGAGTACGCCAGGATGCCATCAATGAATACAATAACAAATGAGTGCTAATACGGGTGGAATACACCGTTAATCAAATACATGAATGTTGCTGGGGCATTGGTCAGCACAAAAGACATCACCAGGAACTCATAACACAATAGAAAGATTTGTTTCACTCCACAACTAAACAACATGAGAGGTCTTCCAATACACTCACAACTCGAAGCCATATGCCAACTCGAGACAGAGGTCAAACACTCAATGGTTCTAGTTACATCTCCCGCCAATTCATTTTGTCATAATCAAGCAACCTGAACACATCTAACCATCGAATCACACTCACCACGTAGTCATCTAGTCACAAACTCCCATCAATAAGGACACAAACGGACTTATAAGTCCCCAAATGCACGTGCTCACATAAACAAAATCTCAGCACTCAAGCCACAGACAGAATCCGGCCTCAAGCCCTCCAGACTGGCCCATTATCAACATGCTAAAAAAATCACATCTCACCCATGGAAATCACAAGCCGTCGATGCACAGCTGATACCGAGCGCTCACGTGTGAATTTGAATACATGAAAGGAATTCAAAGAGTTACGCTTTTGGCTAAATAAATGGATTCGCACGACAAGAATTCAAGAATGTGAGATTTTTCCTAAGGGTTCAGCAGCCTCTCGAAGATAAGTACAGACGTCTCCGTACCGATCCGCAAGACTTTACTAAACCTGCTCATGACCGGTGAGTCCTGTGTAACCTAGGCTCTGATACCAAACTTGTCATGACCCCAAATCTAAATTGGCCGTGATGGCGCCTATCGTGATACTAGGCTAGCCAATTCACTGAAAATAACATAATGGTTTTCCATTTAATACACAAAATATCCGATTTTCCATAATAATTATGTTTCTTAAGCATTTTAATCAATAATAATAGCCAAAAATGTCTAAAACACAACCCCAACATCTGGAGTCAACCGTCATGAGCATCTAAGAAGCAATACAGTCTGATACTAATTCTCTACTACAACAAGTCTGGGAAGTAAAGTAAAAAGACAGAGCAAGAAGGAGAAAGGGTAGGGTTGCGGACGCCGAGCAACTACCTCACAATCTCCTAACAATGCTCCAAATGGCGTAAATCAACTATCGCTATGCCCTGGTACCTGAATCTGCACACAAGGTGCAGGGAGTAACGTGAGTACGCCAACTCAGTAAGTAACAATTATAACTAAAGACTTGAGTGCAGTGACGAGCATTTAAATCATAAAATTTCATACCATAAACAACAACGGCAATAAATGAGTCAAATTAGGAATTTAAATTCCAAATATTCCATAAAAATCTCCAGTTTTCCATTTAAATCTCGTATAAAACATTAGATCAACGTTTTTATTAGAGGCTCACTGTAAAGAAGAGTGAAAACAGTAGTTTCATAACAATATCAACCCCTTGGGCACAGTGTCACTCACAAATAAAGCCTCTCAGTCACTCGTGACTCTACTCTCATAAGTCAATGCTCACACTCAGCACTCTCACTCAACATGTACCATATAACAACCGTTGCGGCGCGCAGCCCGATCCATAATAGTCGACTACGCTCATTGAGGGTGTACAGACTCCGGAAGGGGATCCTACAACCCAAGCGCTATTTTGATGCAGCGTGCAGCCTGATCCAATATATATATATATATATATATATCGTTGCAACGTGCAACCCGATCCATATATCTCATTGCGGCGTGTAGCCCGATTCATATATATATATATATATATATATATATATGTATGTATATAGTGCTGCGACGTGCAACCCGATCCCTAACTATCCTCACAAGTCTGGCTCTCGGCCTCATTCGGTCATCCTCACAAGCCACTCAGGCAACTCATCACAAATCGCGGGGGCTCATCCCAACTCACCACAAATCACAGGGACTCAACCCAAATTATCTTTCATTATTCTAAAACAGGGTGATAAACAGTGAACAGGTATAAAGCATGACTGAGTTCATATTTTCTATCAAAATAGTGTGAGGACAGTAGTAAAAATACCCCTGAGGGTCTAAACATGTCGGCACAAAGCCCAAACATGGCGTCCGGCCAAAACATAGTATAAATCTCTAAAATACAGGATATCATATGATTTCAATTCAATTAAGCGGCGTAATAGTCGTTACGGGACGGAACAAGTCACAATCCCTACAGGTGCACGCCCATACGTCCGTCACCTAGCATGCACGTTACCTCATTTATCAAAACAATATGAAATACCGGGGTTTCATACCCTCGGGTCTAGATCTACAATCGTTACTTACCTCAAACCGGCCAAAATACTAATCTGTGATGCCTTTGCCTCTCGAATCGGCGTCCAATTGATCCAAATATAACCAAATTCAGTTTTACATCATCAATATATGCTAAGGAACAAAGCCCATTCGAAAATTATCAAAATTAAACACAAATCCCGAAATTGGTCAAACTCGACCCCCGTGCCCACATCTCGAAATTCGATAAAAATCACAAAACCGGAATCCTTACTATCCCACGAGTCTACCCATATAGGATACATCAAAATCCAACCACAATTTCTCCTTCAATTCCTCAATTAAAGTCTCCAAATTTTAAGCCCTAATCTCCCCAGTTTTGGGTTTAAATCTAACTAATTTCAGATTTAATTACTCAAAAATCAACATAGAATCGAGTATTGAAGTAAAAACTCTTACCTCCAAGTGTTTCTCTTCGATTACCTCTTCAATCCTTCTCAAAAAGCTTCAAAACCGTTCAACAATGGTGAAAAATGGGTTGAAAATCGCGAATCGCGAAGGAGGGGTTTAAATACTTCTTCTCAGGTCACTCTATGCGAACGCGACCTAACTCTCGCCTTCGAGTAGGCTAAACAAGCCTGCCTCTAAATATACTCATCGCGAACGCAAAGCTTCATCTACTGGGACCCTTGCGAACGCGACCCACTTATGCGAACGTGATGTTTTAGACTTCAATACTACACAATATTATAAGTTAATTGTGCAGTACCCAATTTGCGAGTGTTGTCTAATAATAAGAAGCAGGTTCTTCTTAGTCTACTACTTACTACTATTTGCGGAATAATTAAGCAGTAATAGTAAAGTCACAGAGATTTTTACGTGGAAAACACCTGGCTCAAAAGGTGAAAAAACTACGACCTACTCCTCAGTAAGATTTGCTCAAAACTGTTCACTAAACTCTGAGCCAAAACGGACTTACAAAATAAACTCTTTTGTAATCCTAGGACTAACTCTAATCCTCTTTGTATCAACTAGCCTCTAGCTAATTTCTACAGAATTCAAGCTAACTCTAACTTGATCAATTTGTACCTATTACAATTGCTTCTATGAAAGCTGATAAGATACAGTATTTAAACTCTTACTACAATTAACTAGACTCAATATACAAACGATGAAACTGTTTCTTCTAGTTGAACTGTAGCCTTTGTATTCGCACAACAATTCTGCTTGCAAAACCTCTGGAACTTTTGCTTCAGAACTTGATTAATTTTTGCACTTGTGCATCTCTTCTTTCAACAGTAATACATTGATTATTTATAGAGTCCGCTTGTTGAGTCCATGATTTAATTCTGATCCAACTCTTCCTTGGTAAACGAGTTTGATTGTGACTCAACTTCCTTCCTCTATTTTTGTCCTAGCTGAAAGCAACTTCTATCTCCGCTTATCAATTTGCAACCTTTTCGTATTAGGTGACATTCTCTTAGTTATTTGATACTTAGCAATCACTAATATCTCCTAGACTTGTACGATTTGTGATCCAACTTCTTCATTCAGAAGTGTATGCTGATGGACCTGGTTCAACTGGACACCTTTTGTCAATCTTCAAAACTCATTCAATGACATGGGCCAACAGAACGCATAGACCAAACGGGGCATGGGGTCCCAAACAGCTGCTTCATATCGCGAACGCGACCCTGCTGGTGCGAATGCGTAGAACAGTTTGCCAACATTCCGCGTTCGCATCACCCCAAACGCAAACGCATAGAAAAAATTGCCCCTTTCCCCCAAGAACCTTTCGCGAACGCGGCTCCACCAACGGGAACACGGAGAAGAAAACTCTGCAACCAAAAACCAGCAAAATCTGCCAACTCCCAAGTCCAAAATTTGATTTGTTAACCACCCGAAACACTCCCGAGGCCCCCGGGACCTCAACCAAACATGACGACACCTCCCATAACCTTATTCCAATTTAGTCTAGCTTTAGAAACACTCAAAACTACGCCAAAAACACCAAAATCACCTCGGATTCAAGCCTATGAACTTTGAAAATTTTAAATTTCGCCAATGATGCCGAAACCACCCAAAACATGACCGATTGACCTGAAAATTTGCAAACACATCCAAAAATGATACTACGAACCTGCTCCAACTTTCGGAATTATTTCGACCCCGATAGCCTATTTTCCACTGCCGACCGGAAATCACCAAAAACTCAATTTCACCATTTCAAACCTAATTCTACTCTGGACATCAAAACCACATTCCGAACACACTCCTAAGTCCCAAATCACCTAACGAAGATATCTGAGTCATAAAATTCACATTCCGAGGTCGTTTACCTGTAAGTCAACTCCCGGTTGACTTTCCAACTATTAAGCCAATTTAATATACTAAGTGTCTCAATTCTCACAACGACCACTCCGAACCCGAACCAACCGACCCAACACAACATAATTAGGTTAAATAACATATGATTAAACTGAAACAGGGGAAACAAGGCTAATCTCACGGAATGACCAATCGGGTTGTTACATACAACTAGACAAATTATTGTATTCGACTGTATTCACGATATGAATTTGTGAATACAGTAACGTAAATGGCGCAAATCATGGTCTATTCAGCTATTTTTAAACAGAAAGTGATCAATTAACATAATAAACTCCTAATATAACTCAACAAACTTAATTATAACACACATAATTTGTATTTCCAGTTATAAAAAAAGATTCTCAACCGAAAAACTCCCCAAAAATATAGCAATCTTCAGAGAAAATATGCTGAATATTTTTTCCAGCCAATAAATACAACAAACACAGAGCAATTTGAATGTGTATATACATCTTAATACATAAATTATTTTAATTTAAAAAAATATATGAATACATTCATGGAATACAATACAATGAAATACGTGGAATACAACGAGATACATTAAAAAAAAGATAATGAATACAATGAAATACATGAATATACAACGAGATGCATTGAAATACATTGAAATATATTAATAGAAAATTCAAGTTTCTCAGCCCCCAACTCCGTCGTCTTTGCTCAAGAAAAACCCTAATGTCGTCTCGTTGAAGCAGTGTCAGTATCCAATCCTCGCTCGCCGTCACCGTTGCCTCCTGTTGCCGACGATTAACAACTTCAGAAAATTAAGTCTAGACCCCAAAATAATTGAGTTAAAAAGGAAAACAATGGAAATTACTATGTCCTTCGTGTGGCCATTTGAGGGCTACTTGCGAGAACATGACTCAAACAATAGGTGATGAAGGTGGGATTAAGGAATATTATGTTTTATCGAAGACATATCATGTCTAGATCAATGAATAACGACCACCGTTGAACAGTGACGGTGGCAATTGCTCCAGCGTCCGGTGGAGGAGAAGACATCGGGAAGTAGAGAGAGAGGGAGAATAGATATGGGGTAGGGTATAGGAGAAATTTGAGGGGATATGAGAAATTTGAGGGGATAGTGAAAACAATACAATGCTTATTTTATGGCTTAAGGGTATGAGGTGACCATAAATAGATATTTGACTATAAAAGATCAAAAGGTAGATGTGGAATATAATTTTTTTAAAAGAATATTTATTTAAAATAAATAAGGTATCAACCTTTGCTATACCAAGGGTTGATATCTTATTTATTTTAAATAAATACCTTTTAAAAAAATTATATTCCATAGCTACCTTTTGATTTTTTATAGCCAAATATCTAGTTATGGTCACCTCCTACCCTTAAGCCATAAAATAAGCTTTGTATTGTTTTTCTCTCTCCCTCAAATTTCTCATATCCGCTTCCCGATGTCTTCTCCTCCGCCTGACGCTGGAGCAATTGCCATCGTCACCGTTCGACCGTGTCCGTTATTCATTGATCCAGACATGATATCTCTTCGATAAAACATAATATTCCTTAATCCCACCTTCATCACCCATTGTTTGCGTCATGTTCTCGCAAGTAGCCTGGCCACACGAAGGACAAAGTAATTTTTATTATTTTTCTTTTTTTTTAAGTACTCAATTATTTGGGGTCCAGACTTAATTTTCTGAAGTTATTAATCGTCGGCAACCGGAGGCAATGGTGACAGCGAGCGAGGACTGGATACTGATGCTTCTTCAACGGGACGACATTAGGGTTGTTCTTGAACAAAGACGACGGGGTTGGGGGCCGAGCAACTTGAATTTTCTATTAATATATTTCACAGTATTTCAATGTATCTCGTTGTATTTTCATGTTTTTCATTGTATTCGTTGTCTTTTTTTTTCATTGTATTGTATCTCGTTGTATTTCATTGTATTAACTGTCTCGTTGTATTCCATGAATGTATTCATATTTTTTTTAATTAAAATAATTTATGTATTCAGATGTATATACGCATTCAAATTGCTCTATTTTTGTTGTATTTATTGGCTGGAAAAAATATTCAGCATATTTTCTCTGAAGATCGCTATATTTTGGGGGTATTTTTCGATTGAGAATCTTTTTTTATAATTGAAAATACAAATTCTGTGTGTTATAATTGAGTTTGTTGAGTTATTAGGAGTCTATTATGTTAATTGATCACTTTCTGTTTAAAAACAGCTAGAATAGACCATGATTTGCGTTATTTACTTTATTGTATTCACAAATTCAAATCGTGAATACAGACGAATGCAGTCGAATACAAAAATCTGTCTAACTGTAATCCCCTGTTTCATGCCGTGAATACAGTCGAATACAAAAATCTGTCTAGCTGTAATCCCCTGTTTCATGTCATGAATACAATCGAATACAAAAATCTGTCTAGCTATAATCCCATGTTTCACGCCTAGAAATGCTATTGTATTCATGAATACAGTAGCTTAAATACATAGAATACACTCTAGAAAATCTGAAAACATAGCTATAAGAAGTAATATAGTAGATGGTAGCTACAACTAGCTAATAACCACTAAACAATAATGATTTGTGAAAATTTCTTAAAGTTTCTCAAAGCTGATAATACTTAAATAATTTTTAACGTAATATATTTTAAATAGGAGTTTCAAAAACAACTAGCTGGTGTTGCTAGTTGTCATTTCTAACGAACCTCACCATAATGAGTTGGTGATTTTGTAATATCAACAATTGAAGTTGAAGAAGATATTTTAACTTTAGGACAAGGGGTGTTCAAAATCGAACCGAAATCGAAGCTTAATGTCTTATTGGTATCGGGTTAACGGTTTAATGGACGGGAAACATATTGAATTTTTATTAACAGCTTATCAGTTTGGGTATTATTCAATTTTCTTAACGGTTAATCCGTTAAATCGTTAAGAATATATATATATATAT
>ML254722.1:36513-55382 GCA_005239495.1 Nicotiana undulata | reverse complement strand
ATATAGAAATATTAAGATCCATCTTTCTCCCAACACAAGGAAAGTTACTCCATACTGGAATTAATACTAACAATGGAAATATTCTTGTCCATTAAATAAGAAAATAGAAAGAAATACTCGAGAAGAATAATTCCCCCTATTTAATTAAAAGCAGGAACTAGAGTAATTTCCTACACTGAAATTTATTTAGAAACAACAACTAAATCAATATTGTGATTTAGAAGGAAAGATAATTCGATACTATTGAAAGAAATAAAATAGAGAAGCTTATTAAGAATTTGAATTCAGACTTCTAGCTCTAAGCTTTCTCTCCGGTCTCCTCCTTTGATCAGCAACGTCTTCTTATATAAGAAAATTTCATGATGACATCTCGATTTGGTTCTAGATTTCATCATGGCAAATCTAGATTTCACATTTGCAGAGAATTCATAACTTTAAATTTAGATTTCGTCGATTTCATCATGGCAAATCTAGATTTCACATTTGCAGATATGAGAATTCAAATTCTCGATTTGGTGCTAGATTTCCATGGCAAATCTAGATTTTGAATTTGCAGAGATGAGAATTCTGCCATTCTAAGTTTAGATTTCATCATGGCAAATCGACACTTTGTGCATTGTCAAGGTAGTAATGAATCATAGCTCGATCTTACACTTCTTTGTTGTATTTTTCTTCAATATTTGATTTTTTTTTTGTTGCACACGACAATTCTTCTATAATTATTCCTGCAAAATAAAGTATAAAATATGGAGGAAACATGATAATTTATATATTTTTATGAGAAAAATTATGTGGTTAATATTAGATAAAATGTACTTATCAGCTTCCCCAACTGACCCTCCGCGAACGCGATGAACAATTTCTCTGCAACAAAACACCAACAAAAACAGTCGAGTTCCAAACCAAAAACCGACTCGTTAACCACCCGAAACTCACCCGATGCCCCCGGGACCTCAACCAAACATACCAACACATCCCACAACCTCATTCAAACTTAATCGATCCTTCGAAACACCAAAAACAACGCAAAACACCAAAATCACATCAAATTCAAGCCTAGGAACTTTGAAATTTCACCAAGGATGCTGAAACCATCCAAACACATCCGATTGACCTGAACATTTGCACACATATCCAAAATGACATTACGAACCTGTTCCAACTTCCGGAGTTCCATTCCGATCCCGATAACCTAATTTTCACTGCCGACCGAAAATTGCCAAAAAACCAACTTTCGCCAATTCAAGCCTAATTCTACACCGGACATCAAAACTTCATTCCTAACACACTCCTAAGTACCAAATCACCTAACGAAGCTATCCGATCCATAAAATCTACATTTCGAGGTCGTTTACCAATAAGTCAACTCCCAGTTGACTTTTTCCATTATCAAGCCAGTTTAAGAGACTAAGTGTCTCAATTCTCACTATGACCACTCAGAACCCGAACCACCCGACTCCAACATATCATAAAAAAAATAAACAATGTATAACAAGGCAAAAATAGGAATAACAGGGCAAATTCTATGGAACGACCGACCGGGTCGTTACATTCTCCCCCTCTTAAACAAACGTTCGTCCTCGAACGTGTCTAGAAACATACCGGGAGTCTCAAACAAGTGAGGATATCTGCTCCGCATCTCCCGCTCGGTCTCCCAAGTGGCCTCCTCCACTGGCTGCCCTCTCCACTGCACCCTCACTGAAGCTATATCCTTAGACCTCAACTTTCTAACACGGCTATCCAAAATAGCCACCGGCTCTACCTCATATGACATATCACCCTCAAGTTGCACTGTGCTGAAGTCTAAAACATGAGATGGGTCACCAATATACTTCCGGAGCATCGAAACATGGAACACCGGTTGAACACTCGATAAGCTGGGTGGCAAAGCAAGTCTATAAGCCACCTCTCCAATCTTCTGAAGCACCTCAAAAGGCCCAATTGTCACACCTCTTTTATGCCCACAACCCTATTACGAGATTGAGTTAGAAGAGTTTTTCCAATTGAAGTGACGTTTTGAAAAGGGATTATTTTTTATTTAGAGTCACCACTTGGAATTGAGTTTTGGTGTTCCAAGTCACCTTTTATTGAATCCCTTATCAAAAGGAAAATTCGACTCCTAATTCATGGTCTACAAAAACAGAAGACTGAGTAAGGAATTCTATTGACCGAGGGGAAGGTGTAAGGCACTCCTCGAGTCCCGTGGTTCTAGCACGGTCGCTTTATTGATTAATGTAATGTTTAAATCAATTTTTTTAGATATTCTTGTATTATATTGATTATGACTTATTTATTACCGCTTAATTAAATATTGTACCTTTTTTTTATGTGTTCACCTAGGTGCGGTACGCACACAAGGTATTCTTCTTGAAGTTAAATGTTAAACCAAGATACGGAATGTACACTTGGTTATAACATAATTATTTTAAATCTAAAGGCATCTAGACGCGGAATATGCACATGATCCTTTTATTACTTAAGTATAATAATCCGAGGTTCGAGTATGAACACATGGGCTGATATTTTAAAGTACATCCAAATTTTTCTAGCATTTTTTAAAATTTCTATTCCAAAAAAAAGAGTCTGCGATTGCTTGCAAGTTCACTGAATATGGCTAAACACTTGTGAAACAGAATGTAAATTAGTTACGAAATTAATGAACTAGCTGGTAGTCTCGTTGAAATGATTGAAAAGCCAAGAAGAAAGAAAATAGAGCTCAATCAAATAATGTTATTCTAAAACACGTTGATTGCAGTATCTAATTTTCATGCACTAAATAATATAAAATTATTTAAATCATCACTATAGGAATCTTCATAATATATTTTTTACCAAGTAAATCACTTTCTAGAATTATTCACATTAATAATACTACTTTTTGGATTATTTTAAAAATAGCAGTCTTTTTTTTTTTTTTTTTTTAAAGTTTTAAATATCTCAAAGATTATGCATTAAATAACAGCAGATTAAAAATAAAAACTTACAGATCCACAACTTAAGGAATTACTATTTAAGTAATAGTTTAGATAAAAACATCAACTCTCATATTATTACTCAGGCATTGCTACAATTACAACACTTGCAAATAAACTACATAACAAACTACATCTGAAATATCAAGATTTCGTTATTATAGGATAATTATATCATATCAAACTATATATACCATCCTCAAATGACATACATAAATATACATGGAATATTAATATACCATTTTTGAACATGTAGCGGTAATACTTTTTTTTTGTGTGTGTTCTAATTGTAGAATACGAGGAATATGTTGAATATAATGAATAGCAATATTTTTTCAAATTGACGAAGAAAATTCGAATATTATCTTTTTTTTATGAAGCTTTTTACAACAAAATCACAATCATAATTTACTGATCTAGAACCTCAAACTTGAAACCGCAAACGAAATCTCGAACTTCGTCTTCAAACCCTCTTTCTTTTTGTTTCCGTTTTCTCTTTCTTTTTCGTTGTTCTTCTTTCTGACTTGTCTTGTCCTTTTCTTCTGTTACTTCCTTTCAATTTCTTTTTCTTGTCTTATCTTTTCTTACCTTTTTTTTGTTTCTCTTTCTTTCGTTATTTTCTTTTGCTTTCCGTTTCTGTTCCTTTCTCTTCTTTCCCTCCTCCCTTTTTGTAGTAATTAGAAAATAGTTTTTTTTTGTGAAGTGGGGGAAAGATCATGAGTAAGTTAGTAGGGCATATGAGGAAAAATGATAATATGTGATAGATATACGGGGGAATATGTGAGGCAGTGGGTAATGAGGTTGGGTGAAGTGGGAAAGTGGGGAAGTTGAGTGTTATTATTATTATTTTTTTTTTTTTAATATTATATATATAAACTTACTTTTAGACTTAAAAACAAACTATATAAATAAGAAAACTCACTATTTATACTAAAGTTTAAATTATACTAAAAAAAAATACTACTACAACTTACATTTAAATCAGAAGAAACCAAGTTTTATATATATATAGGAACAAATCTTATATTCTAAGAATGTGAATATTTTTTGTAGTTTTTAATTTTCTTAAACAAAACCTATTAAGAGTAAGATAAAAATTTAAAATATTAAACTTAGACCTAAAAGAAATATTTACACCAAAATAGTATAGAATTTGGGTGTGGTAAAAAATTAGTTGTTCACACCAATGAACCAGAGACTCATCTTTCCCCTCTTCCCAAACCTCATAACACCCTTCATGGGTGACACCTTCAGCAGTACCTTCTCTCCCTCCATGAGAGACGCATGTCGGGCCTTCCGGTCCGCATAACTCTTCTGCCTAGACTGCGTCGTGCGAAGTCGCTCCCGAATCAACTTCACCTTATCCAACGCATCCTGAACCAAGTCTGTGCCTAATAGCCTGGCCTCGCCCGACTCAAACCAGCCAACCAGAGATCTACACCTCCTACCATACAAAGCCTCATACGGAGCCATCTGAATACATGACTGGTAACTATTATTATAAGCAAACTCCGCGAGTGGCAGAAACTGATCCCATGAACCCCCAAAATCAATAACACAGGCACGCAACATGTCCTCCAAAATCTGAATAGTGCGCTCCGACTGCCCGTCGGTCTGAGGATGAAACGATGTGCTCAACTCCACCTGAGTACCCAACCCTCTCTGCACGGCTCTCCAAAACTGAGATGTGAACTGAGTACCTCTGTCGAAAATGATAGAAACCGGAACCCCATGCAATCGGACAATCTCCCTGATATAAATCTCAGCTAACCGCTCCGAAGAATATGTAGTACCAACAGGAATGAAGTGCGCGGACTTGGTCGGCCGATCCACAATGACCCATATAGCATCAAATCTCCTCGAAGTCCGTGGGAGCCCAACTACAAAGACCATGGTGATCCGCTCTCACTTCCACTCCGGAATATCTAACCTCTGAAGTAACCCACCTGGCCTCTGGTGCTCATACTTGACCTGCTGAAAGTTGAGACACCGAGCCACAAACTCAACAATATCTTTTTTCATCCGCCTCCACCAATAATGCTGTCTCAGATCCTGGTACATCTTTGCGGCATCCGTATGGATGGAATACCGCGAGATATGAGCCTCTACTAATATCAACTATCGAAGCCCATCCACATTGGGCAAGCAAATCCGGCCCTGCATACTCATGACCCCGTCATCACCAATAGTCACATCCCTGGCATCACCTCGACGGACCCTGTCCTGAAGAACTAGCAAGTGTCGGTCATCATACTGGCGTGCTCTAATTTGATCATAAAGAGAAGACCTGGAAGCTACACAAGCTAATACCCGCGGGGTCTTTGAAAAATCCAATCTCACCAACTAACCCGCTAAATCCTGAACATCAAGTGCTAAAGGTCGCTCTGCTGCTGGAAGGTAGGCTAGACTCCCCAAAATCTCTGCTCTACGACTCAGGGTATCATCCACTACATTGGCCTTCCCCGGATGATATAGAATAGTGAGGTCATAGTCTTTGAGAAGCTCCAACCATCTCCTCTGACGCAAATTCAGATCCTTCTGCTTAAGCAGATACTGCACACTACGATGATCAGTGAAAATCTCACAATGCACTCCATACAAATAATGACGCCAAATCTTCAAGGAGTGGAAAATGGCAGGTAACTCAAGATCGTGCACTGGATAACTCAAGATCGTGCACCTTCAACTGTCTAGACGCGTAGGAAATCACCCTACCGTCCTGCATCAATACCGCTCCAAAGCCAACTCTAGAAGCATCACAGTAAACTATATAAGAACCTGAACCCGTAGGCAAAACCAACACCGGAGCTGTAGTCAAAGCTGAATTGAGCTTCTGAAAGCTCTCCTCACACTCTTCAGTCCACCTGAACTGAGCACCCTTCTGGGTCAGTATGGTCATAGGTGCTGCAATAGATGAAAATACCTATACAAAACGGCGATAATAACCTGCCAACCCAAGGAAACTGCGAATCTCTGTAGCTTATGACGGTCTAGTCCAACTCTGTACCGCCTCCACCTTCTTCGGATCTACCTTGATCCCATCACAAGACTCCACATGGCCCAAAAATGCCACTTAATTAAGACAGAATTCACACTTAGAAAATTTTGCATACAACTTCTTCTCCCTCAAAGTCTGAAGCACAACTCTCAAATGCTGCTCATGATCCTCCCGAGATTGGGAATATACCAAGATGTCATCAATAAACATGATGACGAAGGAATCAATATAAGGCCGGAACACACTGTGCATCAAGTGCATAAAGGCTGCTGGGGCATTGGTCAGCCCAAATGCCATAACAAGAAACTCATAATGACCATATCTGGTTCTGAAATCTGTCTTCGGGATGTCAGAATTCCGAATCTTCAACTGATGATACCTCGATCTCAAGTCAATCTTAGAGAACACTCTGGATCCCTGAAGTTGGTCAAACAAATCATCAATACGAGGCAAAGGATATCAGTTCTTCACCGTAACCTTGTTCAGCTGCCGATAATCAATACACATACGCATAGAACCATCCTTCTTCTTCACAAACAACACCGGTGCACCCCAAGGTGACACACTAGGCCGAATGAACCCCTTATCTAGGAGTTCCTGAAGCTTTTCATTCAACTCCTTCAACTCCACTAGTGCCATACAATAAGATGGAGTAGAAATAGGCTGAGTGCCTGGCACCAGATCAATACCAAAATCAATATCCCTGTCAGGTGACATGCCCGACAGGTCTGCAGGGAACACGTTCGAAAAATCACGGACCACAGGAACATAATCAACAACAGGAGCCTCACCACTAACATCCCTCAAAAAATCCAGATACGATAAACATCCCTTCTCAACCATACGCTGAGCCTTCAGGTAAGAAATTACCCTGCTAGGCACATACTCAGTAGAACCTCTCCATTGAACCCTCGGAACTCTAGGCATAGCCAAGGTCACGGTCTTAGCGTGACAATCAAGAACATCATGACACGGAGATAGCCAATCCATGCCCAATATCATATCAAAATCAACCATGCTAAGTAACAATAGGTTCACTCGGGTCTCCAGACCCCCAATAGATACCACACATGACCGATACACACAATCCACATCAATAGTTGTATTGGCAAAAAATAGACTCGCCATATCGGTCTATTAAATGGCAACACGTGTCAGCAAAACTTGAATAAAAGTGAAGAATGACATGTAAAGATGATATGTGAAACACCCCCGGGACCGAACATACTCATACCGTGCCTGATAGACTCGGAACTGGTCATCATAAATAGCTCGGAACAGGTGCGGTTGAATATCTCATAATTACAAATAAGGAAGGAATCAATTAATCCCGTATTATATACAAATCAATTATTTAACGTACAATAAATGCAATAAATGATTGTAACGGTCAGAACAA
The DNA here is from genome assembly GCA_005239495.1 of Nicotiana undulata. NCBI lineage: Eukaryota > Viridiplantae > Streptophyta > Magnoliopsida > Solanales > Solanaceae > Nicotiana > Nicotiana undulata. The sequence continues at coordinate 48,013 of ML254722.1, read as the reverse complement.
GGCAATCAATTGCAAGATTGACTCAGCAGGCACGAGATTGACTCAGCAGGCACGAGATTGACTCAACAGGTACATGAGTGACTCATCAGTTATGGAATTAACTCATCAGTTACGAAATTAACTCATCGGTTACGAAATTCCAGCATTTACACAGTTGTTACAAGTCTTCCAAAAGTAATGGATGGGTTGAGTAAATGCTCATAATGGACCCATTATTCAAGGAGAATGGTTACTTAGATTTATCCCTATAAATAGACATAGTTTTATCACAATCAGGGGATCGAACTTTCTTCTCTACAATTCTATACATTGTAATTCATTATCATCTTGCTTCCAAGTTAGCCATAGTTTGTCCCTTCAAGCTCCGTTCGGCTCTACATCATGTCAAGGATTATTCAATAAGAATTATTTCTTCTCTGCTTTATTTTTATTATATTGTTTGTCATTGAATTTATTTTGCAGTTCTCTATCACTTTGCATTAAAAAAAATTATATCTTTCGGATTGAATCGGTTGCTTGTGGCCCGTCACATAAAATTATTGCTTTGACCTTGAAAACTATTTTTTAGGTTAAACAGATTGGTTCCGTTACCGGGAACTCAAGAAAATTTTCTATTCATCCAAAGATACTAACAATTTTTGTTGATATGTGCTTGCTTTCAATTTAAACCTTCATCATGGCCGAAATGTGCCAATCAACACAATTGAGGACAACCAAGCTTGAGATGGCTTTACCATGAGAAAGGAAAAGGCAATAATAGCCATGATACTGATATATAAGCAATAAGTAGAGAAAAATAGAAAATGTACATCGGCATATTGGTACCACAACTATTAGTACCGAAACTTATTAAAGACTCTACGCCAAATAGTACCGAGACATGAAGTTCAGATACATCAGGTAATTTTAATTTGCACAATTTAGTTCTAACTTGACAGAAACAGATCAAGGAACAAGAGGAGCGGATAGAACACCTCCGGGAATTCCCGACTATCCCACGAGAATGATATGCAGCACTGAGCTTTAAATGGAGAAAGGCACGAATGTTCAAACGAAAGTCAAAAATAGGTCCGAGCAAAGAGATACAATTTTTTTTCACGGGCTGAAAAAGATCTGAACCTTCCCAAACAGGTAAGGAATCACCTTGCTAAATTGAAAATTTCCACAGGAGAAGAATGAAGGTTAAGAAAAGCATGGGTAAAACGCCCACGAGATTGTTTACAACGATACCGCACCTGACAACTGGAAAAGAAAAGATAGGTGCGGGATGGATAATTAAAGACTACGAGGAAGAAGGTTCATTAATAGCCATGGATAATTACATAAATAATTTCGGATATAATCATTGAACCGAAAGAATCAAAAGCCACGAGGTCAAATGCTGAAGAACTAGAAACTATCATTGGCTTCCCAAATAGGAAGGTTTATGCTGGTCGAGACTCGACACCGAGTTTAAAGGTAAGTTGATTAAACTTTTACATGCTATCGTAAATTGCTTTGCTTGCCACCATTGTAATCATAACAGGTGTACCACCGGAGATAATGGTCTATTTGCTCAATATTGACCCGCGGTATAATCCGGTCAAGCAAAAGAAGAAGCCTGAGCCAAATAATAAAATATAATGTTATGGAACCTCGAAAGGTCGATTTAGTCCGAAAAGTTGAATCATTCGGACTCGTTGCTAACATCAACCCATCATCACTTTTAAAATTCCGAGGAGAAAGATGATTGCTAGTATGCCACATTGTCTCGGATGTCTAGGTAAATGCAATCTTAATTCAAGCAGAGAAAGGTACACAATCTCTTATCTATTATAGAATGCTCTTAGACATGGAAACTGCATATTTATATTTTGAGAAGTTGGCATTAATTGCTATTGCCCTAAATTTAAGGCTTTATTGTCAATATTATTCAATTTTTGTAGCCATTATATTTTCATTATACAATATTTTGCATAAATGAGAACTGTCAGGAAAACTAGCTAAATGAGTAGTCAAACTTATAGAATATGATATTATTTATCAGCCACATATGGCAATAAAATCACTAGTTTAGCAGATTTCATGACTAATCTTTGCTTAAGCATATTACCAGAAGCTGAAATCAAAGTACATGTTATTTCTGAGATAATTCTTGGGATCTGGACCTTCTACACAACTAAGTCCACAAGTATTAAAAGTCCTGGGTTAAGGACAATGCTTAATGCCTATTAGGAAAAGTATTTAGATTTCACAAAAGTTAGTTTATTACTAACAACAAAGATGGGAGCATATGATACAAGTTTGAATTAGCTGGGGGACTCAGAGCAAAAGTATTGATTTGACGATTGATCAAATCCAAGAAAACTATGCAGCCCAAGAAAATCAAGTCGGATGTGCTAGTCTCGGATCTACTGCTGATATCACTGACTCCAGAAGCAACTCCGGACTCTTATTGAGAAATATCATTTCTGGATCAAACAGTAACAGGATCGAGTCATCCCTTATCTGGGCGATCCCTGATCTATCATCAATTAGAATGAAAATGAGGTAATCCCGACTAATTAATTTTGGCATAATAACTTTATTGATTACTTGCAGAATGGGACTTTACCCACAGACAAGAACGCTCTCGATAACTCTGAGTGTGTCTCATCCGGTACTGCCCTGTTGAAGGAGAATCATATTTGAGAATATTCAAGGCTCCAAAAGCTAAAATGCCACATGTACCAAACAAACAAAATATATGATGCGAGAAATCTATAAAGAAAGCCGTAAAAATTACTCCGGTAATAAGGCAAGATATCGCATGATCCTCGACAACATTTTGGAACCTCCGTAGTTCCCCGCCAGAGTAAAAGATAAAGAAAGAGTTACGGTACCATCTTTATGCTTTAACTGGACCATTTGAAAGTACATCAACAATGGAAATGGCTATCCTATCTGAGATTATTAAACTGGGGACTGTCAAATTATGATTCCAGTGTTTGAGTTCCCATACCTCAAAACTCAAACACTAGGGAGATCACTTATACTTGAAGATTAGTCGATCCGACTTGACATTATAAGAAGTGATTCAAACAATCGATTGCTTTGGGAGATAAATTTCTAAGAGTATTCCGACATTATTTACCACAATCTCAACTCAGTCAGTTGTATTGCTCCTATCAAGCATAAACACTTCAAACAATGTTGAAATGAGATCTTCAAAAACGCATATACTTCTCTTACACAAAAAGGATCGAGAACTCTATGTCAAGTCAAGAATCCCAAGATAATAAACGAGGCTTTTATGTTTAAGTCAACATAAATGTATGCAAATATGCCATCAGAATAAAGTTCACTTTGAACAAACACATGGCTTATATTCGGTCCAGCAACGACCATTCAAGTTAAAAAGCCTTTCTTAATGGCTAATTATATTATGACTCGGATCGGTTATCCCGAACATCTCAAATATTATTTTGGACATGTGTCCCTCTCTACTTGGAAGTATGTTCATATACTCCAATTTGGATTCAAAATCCAATCAGATTTAATGTCTCTTCAAGACAAATCTACTAAGATCTATATTTATTTGGGATCAGTATTCCCTCAGGCTCAATGTCTTACCGAGATCAATACTCCAGGAAATCGGATTAATACTTTCACAGACTAAAAGTCAACTCAGATCAATCGATCCTATTTTACGCCTGAATGAAAAGGAAATGTCCTTTTCATAGCATTTAAATATATAAAAGGACCTCTTTTATTTAAAAGTTAGACACCTAAGGGTGAAACATTAAGACATCGCACATGTAACGATGCATCCAAGTATATATTTCAAGTCTGTAAGACTAAATATGAGCACTCAAATAAATTCATGAAGTGCCATGAAAAGTTAGTACTCGGATAAATTTCCTAAAGTACCAAATGATGATATTAGACCCGAAAGACACGAGGAAGTAACTGAATTTTCGGTCTAGGTCACAACCCTTTTGATGAAATAAAAAGAGTTAAGCAGTCATCATCTAAAAAGTATAAACCTTCGAGTCCCGTATGTATTTTCCTTTTCAGGAAATGGACCACATGGAAGGAATAATCAAGTGCTCGTACTTCAAAGCTGTAGCACTTGGGGGACTATAAAAGGCAAAAAAGACTGGGAAAGGCAGAATTCAAGTCAAGACTAAGGTCTACCCAACAAACGAAAGTTAAGAGTGAAGTCAAGAGCCAAAAACGCAAGCCTGATTCAAAAACCTACAAAGAAAACACTCGTGGAGTAAACGAATGTTCAGGTTAAAGGCAATATTTAGTCAAGGGCTGCAAGATATACCGTTGTATTTATTCAAAAACTATTGTAAATGAAAACAGTTGCGGGTAAAAATTCATACCCTTATATTTAAAAACTGTTATAAACAAAAACAGTTATTCCCTTGTATTAACTCGAAAAAACTGTTGCAAAAGAAAAACAGTTACGCAATACAAGTTTATATCAAAACTGTTAAAAGAAAACAGTTGCAAAATGAGTTATAGACGATACACAAACACATGTGAATGTTACGAAAGTTCAATACAAAAACTTTCTTTAAAACATTGTTAAAGAGAAACATGTGAAGAATTCCTATCTCTCTATTTCATATTTACACCATTATAAAATTGAGACGTCTTCTTCATTAAGTGTCGATAAAAAAGGGTCCTCTTTTATAAATCGTGCTCGTTTAAAAAAGACACGAAGTATTGAAGCACTTTTAATGCAAAGTCAAATAACAAAGGGTGAAACAAAAACCCAAACATTAAAGTAGGCAGAAAATAAAGCCGAAATTTATATATCGAACTTGCCAAACATAAGGCAAACATTTGTCTTCAAACCCCGAAACAAGACAGGGGTAAACCAACCGATTATTGACGAAACGAACATGAGCGTTGGAGTTGTCATATGAATCTCTAAGTTCTGCACTTTTTTTTCCTTCGTCCGGGTTTTGTCCCTATTGGGTTTTTTCGGCAAGGTTTTTAATGAGGCAGAGGCAAGGGAGAAAAGGATCAAATCTTCCACTTCACGGTCATATCACAGTGAATAACCGAAAAGTGGGGGGACTATCTGAATTGGCGAAAAATAGACTCGACATGTGGTCTATTAAATGGAAACATGTGTCAGCAAAGCTTGGAGAAAAGTGAAGAATGACATGTAAAGATGATATGTGAAACACCCCCGGGACTGAACATACTCATACCGTGCCTGATAGCCTCGGAACTGGTCATCATAAATAGCTCGGAACAGGTACGGGAGAATATCTCATAATTACAAATGAGGAAGGAATAAATTAATCCCGGATTATATGGGATTTATCATCATTACTCCATAAGTTACAAATCAATTATGTAACGTACAATAAATGATTGTAACGGTCAGAACAAGGTAATCAATTGCAAGATTGACTCACGAGATTGACTCAGCAGGTACATGAGTGACTCATCAGCCACGTGATTGACTCATCAGTTATGGAATTAACTCATCAGTTACGGAATTAACTCATCAGTTACGAAATTCCAGCATTTACACAGCTGTTACAAGTCTTCCAAAAGTAATGGATGGGTTGAGTAAATGATCATAATGGGCCCATTATTCAAGGAGAATGGTTACTTAGATTTATCCCTATAAATAGACATAGTTTCATCACAATCAGGGGATCGAACTTTCTTCTCTACAATTCTATACATTGTAATTCGTATCATCTTGCTTCCAAGTTAGCCATAGTTTGGCCCTTCAAGCTCCGTTCGGATCTACATCCTGTCAAGGATTATTCAATAAGAAGTATTTCTTCTCTACTTTATTTTTATTATATTGTTTGTCATTGGATTTAGTTTGCACTTCTCTATCACTTTGCATTAACAAAAATGATATCTTTCGGATTGAATCGGTTGCTTGTGGCCCGCTACATAAAATTATTGCTTTGACCTTGAAAACTATTTTTTGGGTTAAACAATAGTATCGCCTACCGGAGTCGACACATGCACAGACGTAACTAAAAACTCACGGGGCATATCCAGAAAATGAGCAAAATATGACGAAACATAAGAATATGTGGAACCAAGGTCAAATAAGGCCAAAGCATCTCGGTGACAAAATGAGATAATACCTGTGATCACTGCATCAGAGGCCATAGCATCTGGCCTAGCTGGAAGTGCATAGATACGGGCCTGGCCTCCACCTGCTCGACCTCCCCCTCTAGGGCGACCTCTAGCTGACTGACTCCCACCCTTAGCTGCCTGGGTGGGTGGTGAAGTAACTGGAGCTGAAGTCGAAGGCTGGCTCCTCAACTGAGATGGACCTCCAAGAAGATGAGGGCACTGCCTCCTCATATGACCGAACTCCCCACACTCATAACAACTCCCTGGTGCAGGAGACGGGGACTAAAGGGAACCCCTGGAACCAGAATAACCACCCGAAGAACCATGCATGGAGAAACCCTGAATAGATGGTCTCTGGAGGAGCTCTGAGCTGGGAGGGCACTAAATGAAGAACGACCCGAATGAGAACTGTGGGGACCCTTCCCCAATGGTGTACCACTATAAGCTGGGTGAACTGGCTGAGGAGGTCTAAATATGCGGCCTCTACCATGCTGAAACTGCCCTATGGAAGGAGTACCACTGAAACTACCCGATCCACGAGGTCTCTTGGCATCCCTCTCCTCTCGATCCTGACGGCGAACTGACTCAATATCCCGAGCAATATCCATAACCTGCTCGAAAGTAGCACCTAACACCCTCTCTCTAGTCATCAAAATACGGAGCTGATAAGTGAGGCCATCCACGAACCTCCTGATTCTCTCCCTATCAGTAGGGACCAACTCAGTAGCATGACGAGCCAACTTTGAAAACTGCATCTCATACTGCGTCACTGATCTCTCTCCCTGACGCAGTTGCTCAAACTGCTTACGCTACTCCTCCCGGTGAGACTTGGGAACATACTTCTCCAAGAAGATAGTGGAGAACTGCTGCCAAGTGAGGGGTGCTGCTCCAACAGGCCTACGCCTCTCATACGACTCCCACCAAGTTAAAGCAGCCCTAGAAAACTGAAAAGTAGCGAACATGACCCCACTAGTCTCCAGAATCCAAGCAGTACGAAGTATCCTCTAACACTTATCCAGAAAACCCAGGGCATCCTCGCCCTCTGCGCCGCTGAATGTCGGAGGCTGAAGTCTACTAAACCTCTCCAGCCTGCGCTGGTCATCCTCTGGCATAGCTGGAACCACGAAGTTCTGAACTAGAGCAACCGGTTGGGCTAGAACTGCCCCCGGTGTCTGAAGGCCTTGAATAACCTGCTCAGGTGTCCGGGCAGCTGGAGTCTGAGTGCCTCCCCCAACCTGAGTTGTAGCGGTAGTAGTAGATACAACAACCGCCCAAGCAAGGCTGGTACATACGGTCAAGATCCGAGCCAGGGTCTTCTGAAGACCTGGAATAACAATGGTCAATGTCGGTGCCTGAGCCTGTCCCGCTGGAATATCCGCGGCGGGAACCTGATCCTGAATAGTAGGGGGATCCATCGGTACTACCCCGGCTGCTGCGCGGGCTGGTCCCCTACCTCTACCACGGCCTCGACCTCTCGCTGGTCTAACTGGTGTCTGGTCACCCTGATCGGTAGTGCGTGTCCTCACCGTCTGTGAGAGAATGAAACAACATAAATTTAGATTTCCAGAATTAATAGATTGGCACGACAGAATTAAAGAAAATGAGATTTTTCCTAAGGGTTTTGTAGCCTCTCGAAGATAAGTACATACGTCTCCGTACCGATCCGCAAGACTCTACTAAACCTGCTCATGACCGTTGAGTCCTATGCAACCTAGCGCTCTGATACCAACTTGTCACGACCCTGAATCAATAAGGGCCGTGATGGTGCCTATCGTGAAACTAGGCTAGCCCTCTAACACAATAAAATCAACATTTTCTGTTTTATAGAAATATAGTTTCAAATTTGTACCAAAATTCACTTTTTAAGACATGTGCAGCAAGAATAATAATCCCAAACAATCAAAATCTAACACCGACCCAGACCTATGAAGTCAACTGTCATGACCATCTAAGACGATAAGTACAACGTATAAGAAAGTGACTTTGCTACTAACATAAGTCCAAAATATGAAAAATCTATAAACTGGGAAAGGAAGGGAGGTGAGTTTGGGACGCTGAGAAGCTACCTCGATCCTCGAACAAATCTCCAAGCACATAAGAGATCAACTAGCGAGCTGGTCCGGTACCTGGATCTGCACACAGAGGTGCATGGAGTAACGTGAGTACGCCAACTCAGTAAGTAACCAAGGTAACTAAAAATTGGAGTGTAGTGACGAGAATTTATAAATCATAGTTTCATAAAAACAGTAATTCAACTTTTATTAGAAGGCTCAGTATAAAGAAGAGTGGGAAAAACAGTAAAATTCACAATGTAACAACCTTTCAGGAACAATATCACTCATAACAAGGTATCTCAGTCACTCATGACTCCACTATCAGTATTCCATGCTCACACTATGCACTCTCACTCAACAAGTACCAGATATCCACTCAACTGTTGCGGCGTGCAACCCGATCCACCTAAAATATGTTGCGGTGTGCAACCCGATACGACTAACATATGCTACGGCGCAGCTCGATCCAATATATATATATATATATATATATATATATATATATATATATATATATATATAGTGGACCGTGCTCACTGGGGGTGTACAGACTCCGGAGGGTCTCCTACATCCCAAACACTATGTTACTGCGGTTTGCAGCCCAATCCAATATACATATGCTGCGGTGCGCAGCCCAATCCATATAATATCTGCTGCGGCATGCAACCCGATCCATAGCTATCCTCACAATCTCGGCTCTCGGCCTCACTCAGTCATCCTCTCAAGCCACTCGGGAAACTCATCTTCAACATCACGGGACTCAGCCCAAAATACCTCAGAGGACTCTAAAACAGTGTAATAAAAGTGAAAATAGCAACAAGTAGTAAGCATGACTGACTTCACAAATTATTTACTAACATGGTGTGAAAATAGTGTAAAAATAGCCCTGAGGGTCTAAACACACCGGCACAAGGCCCCAAACATGGCTTACAACCCATAATAAGTATAAGTCTATAAAATACAGGATATCTTATGATTTCAAATCAATTATACGGCTTAATAGTCGCTACAGACGGACCAAATCACAATTCCTATTGGTGAACGCCCACACGGTCGTCACCTAACATGTGCGTAATCTCATATACCAAAACAATACAAAATACTGGGGTTTTATACCCTCAGGTCTAGAGTTACAATCGTTACTTACCTCAAAACGGTCCGAAAACTACTCCGTGATTGCCCCTCGAATCGGCTCCCAAATGCTTCGAGTCTATAAAAATCATATTAATAACATCAAAATATGCTAGGGATACGAAACCCAATCGAAAACTATCAGAATTAGGCACAATTCCCGAAATTAGCCAAAATCGTCCCCCGGACCCACGACTCGGAATTCGATAAAAATCACAAAACTAGAATCCACATTCCCTTACGAGTCTACCCATATCAAATTTACCAAAACCCGACCTCAAATTCCCATTCAAATCATCAAAAGAAATTCCCAACTTTTCCTCCCATTTTCCCCCCAATTTCCACTTTAATTCCTCAAATTACATGATAAAAATCAAGGCTAATTCATGAAATTAACCCAAAAGTGATTGAAGAACACTTACCTCAAGAACCCCACTGAACATCTCCTCCAACTCCTCCTTCTCCCGAGCTCTCTAATGGTCTTTTGAGTTATGGCCTAAAACCCTCATTTTTGAAACTTAAACTTTCTGCCCAGTCTTTTCTTCATCGCGAACGCGGCCTCCTCCCCGCGTTCGCGAAGCACAAACTCCTTAGGCTCCAAATTTACTCTACGAGAACGCATCAACAACATCGTGAACGCGATGCATCGCCTGGGTTGCCCTCCGCGAACGCGGTCCACTCCTCGCGATCGCATAAGTCAAAACCCTTGGGGGTCACCAACCACCAAACCTTCTTCGCGAACGCGTGCCCTTGACTGCGAACGCGATGCTTCCTCCACCTAGACCTTCGCGTTCGCATCCATCGCTTTGAGAACGCGAAGAACAAATCCTCAGCTTCCCCAATTGATCCTCTGCGAACGCGGGACCCCACCCGCAAACGCGATGAACAATTTCTCTGCAACAAAATACCAGCAAAAACAGTCGAGTTCCAAACCAAAAACCGATCCGTTAACCACCCGAAACTCACCCGAGGCTCCCCGGACCTCAGCCAAACATACCAACACATCCCACAACCTCATTCAAACTTAGACGAGCCTTCAAAACACAAAACAACGCCAAAACACCAAAATCACATCAAATTCAAGCCTAGGAACTTTAAAATTTCTAAATTTAAGCAAGGATGCCAAAACTATCCAAAACACATCCGATTGACCTGAAAATTTGCACACATATCCAAAATGACATTACGAACCTGTTCCAACTTCCGAAATTCCATTATGACACTGATAGCCTAATTTCCACTGTCGAGCGGAAATCGCCAAAAACCAACTTTCGCCAATTCAGGCCTAATTCTACACCGGACATCAAACTTCATTCCGGACACACTCCTAAGTCCCAAATCACCTAACGAATCTATCCGAGCCATAAAATTTACATTCCGAGGTTGTTTACCAATAAGTCAATTTCCCGTTGACTTTTCCATTATCAAGCCAGTTTAAGAGACTAAGTGTCTCAATTCTCACTATGACCAGAGTGACCACTCTGAACCCGAACCACCCGACTCCAACACATCATAAACAAAATAAGAAATGTATACCAAGGCAGAAATAGGAATAACGGGGCAAATTCTATGGAACGACCGACCAGGTCGTTACATGTTTAATTTACAGTTGACGACATGGACGTGCTGCCTATACATCCCGAACCTTTCTCCGATGAGATATTAGTGTTACAGGGCGATCATAGGTCCACCCACGTATGGGAGGGAGATTTACTGTCCCAGACTCTCCGCGCCAGGAGAGTGGACGACCTGTGGGATTTTTTTAGGGATAGAGATCTCCATCCCCGTGTAGTCCAGCGCCTGCAGGATACGGGATTCTACAGGATTTTTGAGATCTGTCGGCTGCAACTCGACTGGGCTTTGATCACGGCATTGATTGAGCAGTGGCGTCTGGAGACGCACACTTTCCATCTGCCCATTGGCGAGGCCACCATCACGCTGCAGGTAGTGGAGGTTTTATATGGCATTCTCGTTGATGGCCTGCCCGTTGCACTGCCTCAACATATGAGATATATGGCGCATGGGAAGTATTTGGACATGCTGTAACAGCTCACGGGTTTCAGGCCACAGGACGAGACTGCATCGTCGGGGGCAAGTCGAATGCGTTTGAATGCTATTAGACAGCACCTAGAGATACTGCACCCCGATATCACCGGCGATACAGACGAGCTACATATTCACCGGTATATGAGGTTTCTGTTGCTTATTCTATTTGGGGGGGGGGGGGG
>ML254722.1:519-36445 GCA_005239495.1 Nicotiana undulata | reverse complement strand
CCGAACACTTCGGGGAACCTAGTCAGCCTACGATTTTTTCATCATCTTCAGTTGCTAGATGATTTACCCCTGTACAGCTGGGGTGCTGCTGTTCTCGCCTACATGTACATGCAGATGTGTCGGGCGAGCATGGGCACCCATAATGACGTTTGTGGTTTTCTGCCGCTTCTACAGGTGACAACATATTCGAATAATCTATTCATTAGTTCCAATTCTACCTAGTTAGAATTTATCTTAAACCTTACGTCAACTTTGTATGTTAGGTTTGGGCCTGAGAGCGGTTCCTGCAGTTGCAACCACCTCTACCACCATTACCTACTAATGTACTACCTTTGTTTCTCCCTCTAGATAGGAGGTGGGTTCTCTGCTGTAGAATTGCACGAGAGTATGATGCTTATCATAATCTCCCCCTCTACAGGGATGTGTTGGATTTGCTGGGGGGCGCACATGTAAATATGTACCTAAACTTACTTGGTATAGATTAACTTAGTGTTGCGCATACTCACGTTTTATGTTCTTATTTTATAGCTCATATGGACGCCAGACATCGACGACTTGATAGGTGGCCTGCCAGATTATTGCTCGGCCGGTCGACTAATTTGGAGCACTTTCGTCCCGCTGATATGTCTCGATATTGTGGAGCATCATGCCACAGAGTGGGTACTTCCCTAGTTTGGCCGTACGCAGTATGTACCGAGGGGGCCTACATGGGAGCCTACACATTATCGACGAGGTGATCGTTCCAGGGCGGACGACGCATTTATAGCATTGGTAGCGGCGCAGGTCCATTCTTGGGACCAGCGAGCTCACTCGATTCCGCCCCTACCTACACAGATCCAGACAAAGACTATTTAGATGTATACGTCCTGGTACCGCCGCGTTACCCGGCTTTTTGTCGGGAATCCCATTCATCAGGCTGGCTGGCGGTACGTTCCATACTCCGGGCGGCACGAGGCCCTGGTATGTTTTAAGTTATTATTAATTATATAACTGTAACTTAGTGCAATATATGTAGTTTATATTTTATACGTTGTGCAGGCTATTGGACTACATATAGTCTATCAGATGGGACTGCAGATGCAGGAGCATGGTTGTTGTGTTTTTTTCTCTTGAAATATTGTGTTATGAAATTTCAATGTTTTTTCCAGTTTTTTTTTACTATAATTTTTTTAATTATCATTTAAAAACTTAAATGGAAGAGTTCAAATCATAATTAACAAACATAATTTTATTTGATAAATCTTGCAACATAAACGAAACAACTAATTATTACAACATAAACTCATTGATAGTTGGGCACACTAGAAGAACACCCACCACAAGTTTGATTACTATTGCCACCCAAACCAGCCGAAGGACATTTTCGACGGTCGTGTCCTGTTTGCGAGCATATACCACATTTGCGCACATAAACGATATCACTAACATCTATTTGGTTCCGTATACGCGTTCTCTTCTGCACCTGTATTCGACGCAAATAAGACTTGTTACACACCATTTTAAATGGTTCCGACAGCCAATAATGCTTAGCACCCACTGGCTGCAACTGCCCACTATAGGTGTTTAAGTACTTGGCAACACTATATTGTTGATCAACGTAGTTGGTTATACCTAAACCAACACGTTGAAAGCACTTGATGGCATGTGAGCAAGGCATGTGGTAGATGGACCATTTCCCACAAGAGCATAACCTTGTAGATTCATTTACAGTATATACGTTATTCCCCCGATTTTGATGGATAGCGGTGCGAACTTCAAAAGCATTTCTTTCGTTATCATACTGCAAAAATGAATGCCAATGTGCTCGCCGCCTGTATTTCTCAAATCTCTTCATCGACACTGGCATAAATTCAACACCCATTTCCATCAATGACGTTGTAGCTGCAGACCTTTCAACAAACCTCTCCGCCATCTGCTTGAACGACATCCGCATCATGGCAGTGATAGGCAATCCTCTTGCCGACTTCAATAACCCGTTGAAAGACTCTGACACGTTTGTACTTAGAATTCCCCAACTTCTGCCACCATCCGCATGCAAAGTCCACTTTTCAGGGTGATGTCACAGAAACCAACGATAGGCTGCCTCGTCTTCTTGCCTGATAGATTCCATGCGCCTCCGGAATTTATGTTGTTGGTGGTCTATTGCTGCCATCCACATCAAATCATGCAGATCCTTGTTGGGATATGCCTTCTGGAAATTTGCCTTAAAGTGCCTCACACAGTAACGGTGGTAGGCATAAGGTTCTTGCAATGCAGGCAAGTTCTCCATAGAACTTAAGATACCACCGTGCCGATCAGATATTAGACAAATACCGGAACGCTGTTTGACAACGTGCTCTTTCAAATGGTTCAAAAACAGCTTCCACGTCTCTTGGCTTTCATTGGCACAAACAGCAAAAGCTAGAGGAAATATATGTCCATTAGCATCTACTGCAACGGCTATCAACAGCTTGATATCGTACTTTCCATATACATGAGTGTCGTCTATGGATATTACGGGCCGTCAATGCGAAAAACCATTCATTGTTGGTTTAAACGCCCAGAACACGTAATTGAATATATATTCTGGTTTCCCGAACTTCGCTTAAGCTTCCATTCAACAACCGTCCCGGGGTTAAAGTGCTGCAGTGGGGCCATGTACCTGGGTATAGCTGCAAATGGCTTATCCCAGTTACCTAGACAATTTCAAACGCTCGTTTGCGCCCGAGATATGCCTTTCTTTTGGTAATGGTATGACCATATTCCTGGTGGAATGATGTAATGCAATCTTTGATTTTATACCTTATGGACGCTTCGAGGTGTGGAATAAGGACAAGAGAAATCAAGTCAATATCCAAGTTGAAGTGATTCCCGTTGAATGTGTCCATTTCACATGTGTGGGTGGGAATGTATTTACCCACTTTCCACATATCTGTTTTCTTCTTGCTCGCACGCAACATCTAATGACATGGCCAAAACCACCTGCGGTAAACAACCTTGTATACATCCGGACTTGACTCCCATACCATCATCTCACGACACTCTTTTACGTTGTGCATTTTACAAGCCCTGTTTACGCGCACTTTATCAGGAAAAAACATGCCCTTTGCCAGCACCGTTGGTCTAGACTCATCCCATATTGCTGTCCGAATTTCATCAAAATCTCTTGTGAGAGCTTCCACATCCGGCATGCTTGGCAAATTATCAAGGTAAGGAATCTCCCTTGAATGAAACGGCACTTGAGACTCTTACACTCTTCGTCTGGGGGGTGGGGGGTGGAGCATGCTCCCTCATCAAATCAGGTCCTTCATTCTCATCCTCCTCGTCACCATCCTCACGAGGGAAGGGTGTCTCGTCTCCGGATTCCTCGGCATTGTTGTCGTAATCACTGTTCTCTTCCTCACTCTGTGCATCTGCCAGATCCCGATTTAATATGTCGTCTTCGGGCAATTGAGTGAGGACAGGTGATTCAACTTGCTTGTTTTCACTGCACAACCAACAAAATAATAAGCTACTGAAATTAATAAATACTTTCCATATAGCTATATCACTTCACTTACAAGTCGTCATGTGATGAAATTCCATGATGGACATTTTCATGTTGGTGATGATTCCCGGATGGACCACCATGATCCAACACACCAAAACTAGGCATATTACAACTATGTGTGGGTTCATAACTTGTAAAATTCATATCCGGTCGGTACCCCCTGTGGAATATATGAGCGTTAATACAAATTCAATACAACAAAAATATACATCGTAACACAAAGGAAAATTGAAGTTTACCACTCGTCTTGTGGATTATGTAAAGCGGGAGAGAAATTATTTCCTCGCTGCTCATTCGCCGACGGTGATAAGTTTAAATCAAGACAAACTCTTTCATCCGGAACCTATCCGGCAAAAACTGCTCCAGAATAACCACCTGTTGATTGGGGGTTATCCCTACTATGCACAACCTCATTGTTGGGAACATCTTTGACCTTGACGTACATATCTAACATTTTGATTACAAGAAATTTCCGGTATTCATCCAAGTCCTCAAAAAATCCCTCAAAGTTTCATCATCGTCGATGTTAAACTCCGAGTAAAAAGCAACCCCATGCGGAGTGACGGAATACGGATATCTTCCGATTACTTTAAGTTTCACCGAACGTTTCCTCACACTCATTTTTTTGCATAACAACGATACCAATGTATCGTAATCCATTGTAAGTGGCAATTTAACATGACACTGTGGAGATAAATTGTACCTCACAGATTTATTCTCCACCACAACATCACCCCCCCAATATAATGAAACCCTTATTCTTGATAATTTAACAAGAAGAAAAGTTTGAACGGGAGTTAGAATATTTTTTCGTAAAATCCTAACGCGTTTAAATAAGCTCAGGGGCTGAATTTTTTGATGTATAGCGCTCTTTTAAAAGGCGATATACCTATTTGAATTATTGTTAAGTCATTTAACTTATTGGTGGGCCCATAAGTAAGCGCCGTAAATAACTGCGCTATACAAGTCGCTATACGCCCCTGTCCCATCATGCATGTATAGCACGGTAAAAACATGCACTATATATGTATTGCGCGATTTAACAGCCAAAACTTCGTTAACGTATAGTACAATTTTAAACCTCGTTATACATAGAAAGATTCTTCTTTATTTTTTTAACCTATTAACGTCACACTTGTCCAAAAGGCCAATATTTAGGTTCTGAACTCCCTAAATAACTCTGATATCAATACTAATGATCTGTTTCAGTATCTTTCAGGGAAAAAGGAAGGTGAGTGGAATAGGCTTTTGATGCCTGGCCACATGTTACTATACTTGGATAAGAAAAATGTACTACCAAGATCTGAGTAAAATTTGGTATCATCATACCCATAAACATACAAAATTGTTGAGAGCATTGCACATAATTACCCAAGAACCAGTTCTACCACATAACAAAAGGGCCTAAATTTCTGTTATGATTTTCTTCCTTTTGTTTATGCACCAAAAATCACAAAAGAATCCCTACTTTTGGTCACCAAATACAGCATTCTTTATAACAAATTATTCCCACTCGATTGTTGATGGAGGCTTTGATGTAATATCCAGCAGAACTCGGTTTACACCACGAACACTATTGCAGATCTTTCTTGATACGTCGTCAAGGAACTTGAAATCAAAGTAGTACCTATAAAGAAATTAAAATTTCAAATAAAGAAACAGATTTAGCACAGCATATAAATATAACAGCATACAGAATGGGGTACTCTATTTACTCTTTCACAAGCAGAGAAGTTCAAAGATACAATACAAAGGTTTTCATTGTTGGACCGCAGAAGATGGAATTGCTTCGACGGTTTGTATAAGTATGTCTTTTTATTTCACCAATTACTACTATTTCAGATATGTCATGGTACAGGATTATTTGGACTATACGCAGTGTTTGATCGGTATGTATTAATCAATACACGATTGATTGATCTGAGATCATCGACAAACAAGATTTGTCTTAAGCCACTTTTTTTTCTTTTGTCCAAAGTCACTAATGTGGATTTTTACTTATTCTGAAAAGGGGGGTAAACGGCTCTCTACTTGTTTCTAACTAAAGGCAAACAGCCAGCATTGCAAGCAAAGAGAAAGCACAAGTGTTTGAAACATATCATACATCCTTGTATCCATTGAAGTGCAAAAACAAAACGCAAAACTTGTAGGTCAATGATGTTTAAGCGTAAAACTTGTACTTATAGTTAAACAAAATTGAAAAATGTGAGCACAGAAAAATGAGCAGTAACTAGCAAATTATAGAAACCAAAAAATATGTGGGAACAAATAAGTACCAGTCTGCAGTCATTCCATCTTGACTTGTGACTGCTCTAAGTGCAACAGCATGGGAATGTGTTCTTTGGTCTCCTTGTACTCCAACAGTTTTCACTGGTAAGAAGACAGCAAAAGCTTGCCATATTTCATCATAGATTTTAGCATCTCTGATTGATTGAATGAAGATCTCATCAACCTAAACAACAAAATTCTTTAGACAAGGAACCAAACCCGAAAGGGTCGAGAAATTTGATACTAAAATACTGGAGAACTCAATACCTGACGAAGAATATCCAAGGAATTCCCTGCTGTGACATCACCTGGAATTCGTACAGCGAGTCCGGGCCCAGGGAATGGGTGGCGTTTAAGAAAGTCCTCAGATATATCCAAAATCTTTCCCAATTCACGAACCTGTGAGATAAGTGGAGTACAAGAGAGTTCAACATATAATCCAATTTGATATGGGAGGAAAAAATAGTGTAGAGATGCATGCAAAAGTTTTAGAAGACAAAATGAAACCTCATCCTTGAATAGAAGTTTCAGTGGCTCGATGAGCTTCAGCTTCATGTCCTTAGGAAGACCTCCAACATTATGATGGCTCTTGATCGTATGAGAATGTGTTCTTCCACTTCCAGGTGGAGGACAAGACTCTATTACATCAGGATACAAGGTTCCTTGGACTAGGTAAGTAGGTTTTTTTCCTACTTTTTTCTCCACATCATGGGCAAAAAGATCAAATATGCTGATGAACTCCTTCCCAATTATTTTCCTCTTCATTTCAGGTTCTGTTACGCCTTTTAGTTTGCTGAGAAATTCTTCTGTAGCATCAACACAGGTAACAGGCAAATGGAGGCGCTTCTCAAAGAGGTCCATCACCCTTTCTCTCTCCTTATACCTAAAAACATGATGCAAAACCAATTTCAAGCTGTCAAGGATATGGAGTAAGTGCTAATGGATTAATGGAAAACTCCAACCTATTTGTACAAGGAGATTTGCTGATTTTTTTTAGTTTGAGTTAGTTGGTGGTACTACTATTTGATGTGACAGTTGACAGCTTGTAGGAAAATGGCTAGACTAGAGACTTGCCTTAATAGACCATTATCAACAAAAACACAGTGAAGCCTGTCCCCGATCGCCTTGTGTACCAATTTAGCTGCAACAGTGGAATCAACACCACCAGATAAAGCACAAATCACGTGATCTTCAGGTCCAACCCTGCCTTTGATAACTTTTATTTCTTCCTCCAGAACATCTTCCATCTTCCAGCCAGCTGTAACCCCACATACATCAAACAGGAAGTGTCTTAATGTTTTCATCCCTTCAGTCGAGTGCGTCACCTGTACAGCATTCATGTGGTCAGTGCAGATGAATATTTTCTAGTACAAATTCAAAGATTACAGAAATAGACAATTAGAAACATATCAGGTAAGAAATTAATATTCCAAAATAATTGGTAATGACAGAAATAGCAAACAGAAAGATCTAACATGAGGGTCCTATCCTATGTACCAATGAAGACCAAATAACCATCACTTTTGCATGTTCACTAGTGTCGAGGCACGTTCTAATGAGTATTCTTCATTCCATCTTTTCCCCAGTTCTGTATTCTCCAGAAATTACTTGAAGGTACCAACATCAGTATCTTTAGCAAGTTATATAAAGTGAATATGATGCATCGGTCAATCAAACTCAATCAATTGTGCCGCAATCCTAAACTGCAAAGTCCTATCATGTTAATCGCATAATATCTATGCAAAGCACCCGTCCAAGCATTTTGGCACCTTACAAGGGGGAAAACACAAAACGACAAGTAGAGAGGGAGACCGAGTCAAACAGCCAAATTATGCATATCAAGGAAGGGTCGAAAACAGCATCTAAACATCATGATTTGGTTATAACACTTCTGTTTAGTAGTTCTCCAACTGATACAGCTCCTTAAAATATGAAACACAGCAGAATGACAAGCAGAGAGGGTAGAGTCCAGTAGCCAAACTACGCATATTAAGGAAGGATCAAACATATGTTGAATTTATCTCACCAAATGTGTTCCATAGAGCAAAATAAATGAAAAAATGGAAATTTTATCATGTTGTATGCACCATGAAGAAGCAGTTAGAAATTATGATAGAAAGATGAAATGAGGGATATGTTTAACTGCTGTGTAAGAGATGCAAGAGAACTATGGCTACACAACAACAACAACAACCCAGTATAATCCCACAAGTGAGGTCTGGGGAGGGTAGTGTGTACGCAGACCTTTCCCCTACCCTAGGGTAGAGAGGTTGTTTCCAATAGACCCTCGGCATCCTTCCCTCCAAGAACTCCCCACCTTGCTCTTGGGGTGACTCGAACTCACAACCTCTTGGTTGGAAGTGGAGGGTGCTTACCATCAGAGCAACCCACCTTGTCTAGAACTATGGCTACACAGACTTCATAAAAAGTCCAAAACGTTTATGGACAATTCGTTGGAAATCTAAGGACCATATCAAGGACAAGCAATGGCAAGCTCAATAATTTTCTCAGTCGCAATTCTACTGTACAATAATTAGCACCTAGTCACAGTCGTCAACTTGAATTAACACAAGCAAATGAAGACTTCAATGTCCTAGAAACACGTATCTCTAATGTGAGGCGAAGCAAATAAAATCTGACACCGAAAGATTATTTTCCCCTTTTGATGAGTTAGACCCTTTACCTACATAATCCGGATTAGACGGGCCACTAGGTATGAAATGATACCTTTACCTACAGAATGCTTTATAGAATTCATCAAAGAACAAAATAAAAGAGAACTACAGAACATATAATCCAGCTTACGCCTCAAAGAAACAGTCCAGCAGCGAGGTTAGCTGCAAGACGGCCAAAGTAACAAGCAATAATAATCCATTTCCCACTCAATATTACTTGCTTTAACTACCATTTAGACATTGTAGCAAACCTTTAGTACTCAAAACTATCATCAAGGTACTAAAAAAACTATCTTTACACTCTACCATCCAAATAATTTTCCAAAGCTAAAACTTTTCCATGGAAAACATATTCCTACATACTAAAGCACCCAAAGCAAAAATTATTTTACCTCAAGACAAGCAATACAGGCTTTTTGCACAAAGTGGGTGATATAGTACACAGATAGAGTATAAAAATTGTATATTGATGATATTTTCTAGTATTAAAGGTTCGCAAAAATGTCCAAATGTTAGTTGAAACAAGCACATTGTTTAACAATTCACTAAATAAGTACAAACAATTGACTTCAAACCCAATAAATCATCAAATGAGTTGTAGTAAAATCCCGAACTCTGGACAAACATTATACCTCAGGATGATACTGCAGCCCATAAAACCTCCGTTCCCGATTCTCAATAGCAGCAACAGCACCCTGACTACTCCTCGCCACAACCTCAAACCCTTCCGGCAATTTCACAGCCTCATCACCGTGGCTCATCCAAACCACCTGTTTATCACCAATTTCCGTATTCCCAAACAACCCCCCAACAACATTCTTCCCAACCTCAATTTCCATTCTCCCATACTCATGTTTCTCTCCAATTTTCACAACCCCACCAAGTTTCTGAACAATCAACTGCAGCCCATAACATATACCGAGCACGTGAATCCCACGTGACTCGACGTATTCAATGAACCCAGGTGGGAAACACGGTGCGCCGTCAGCGTGGACACTGTGGGGTCCACCTGAGAGGATAATGACACGTGGGTCGAGTTCTTTTATGGAGTCTAAAGAAGAGGTGCCGTTAATGGTGAGTGAGAAAATTGATAGGCTTCGGATTCGGCGGGTGATTAGGTGAGTGTACTGAGAACCGTAATCTAGGATTAATACGAGGTTTGATTTCTTCGCCTGTGTTTGAGGTTCCATTGCTAGGGGAGGGTGAGTGGTGGGGTGGGAGGAATAAGGATAGAGAGAAATGGAGGCTAGGGTTTATGGGAGGGTTTTTGGATGGCGGGAAGGTAACATATATATGGACCCCAACTTATAATTTTTGGGGTAAATATTATTTGCAAATTACTCCTTCCATCCCAAAATTCTTGTGATTTATGTTTTTGGAGAGTAATTTGATTAATATTCTTTAGATTAATTTAATATTTTAAATCAAATTTTAAATATTTAAAATTATATGAAAGCATTTTTATTATAATTTATAATTTTTCTCATGCTAATATAGCATGTAAAAATATTAGTCCATGTAGTTTGATTCCCGAGAATCGAGATATGACAAATAATTTGAGATAAAGAAAGTATTAACATTTTGATTCATTATTTTAACACCAGCTGTAAATAAAAATTGAGGTTGCATCTTTCAGGGTGTTATTAATCAATTGTATCCCGATAAGAATAGAGAATCATAAGGCCTTAAGTTTAAATCCTCGTAAAAAACAAACACACTAGGTCATTTCTTTTTGTTTATCAGCAAAGGATAAATAGCAGAAAACAAAACAACATTTATAAGCAAAAATTTGGCCAATAATTGAAAATAAAATTGGTACAGTCAAATCTCTCTATAATAATATCTTTTGTTCTAGATACTTTTGGATGTTATAGCGAATTGCTGCTATAGAAAATATATATTATAATAATACATGAAATTTGATTCCGAAAAAAAACTTAACTTTTATAATAAATTGTTATTATAGAAGGATGATGTTATAAAGATGTCCGACTGTATAAGGCATTTGTTTTTCTCTTTTCTTTGATCACATATTCATTTTGGACATGCAGCATGCTTGCAAGATTTAAAATATGTGACATGCAGCATGCTTGCAAGACTAAAGCATTGGCCATAAAATACCTGGAAAATAATTTAGGAATCTTTTTTTTCCAAGACAATATACAACAACTATACATCAAAACTAGGATTAATTATATGAATTTTAATATTCATTTTGTTATTTTTAGACACGTCTTAACATATTAGTTTTATTACATCGCAATAGAATTAATGTGTTTACGTGTTGTTAACCACCACAAATTCTCATCCTTTCTCCGCATTAGAAATTAACGATGTACGTTTATGCATGATTGTAAAGTTCACAAGCGAAGTTATTTCTTGAACAATCTCAGTAAAATAACCAATTTTTTCACTATGTAACATTTCACTTGGGTGGGTCGCAATAGAATTAATGTTTTTACGAGTTGTTAACCATCATAAATTCTCATCCTTTCTACGTATTAGACATTATCAATGTACGTTTATAGAAAAGCTCACAAGCGAAGCTATTTTTCGAACAATCTCACAAAAATAACCAACTTTTTTACTATGTAACATTTCATTTGGTGGGATCGCAATAGAATTAATGGTTTTATGAGTTGTTAACCACCACAAATTCTCACCCTTTCCCCGCATTAGAAATTAGTAATGTACGTTTATACATGATTGTAAAGCTCACAAGCGAAATTATTTTTTGAACAATCTTAGAAAAATAAACCAACTTTTTTCACTATGCAACATTTCATTTTGTTGGTGAAAATATATATATTTTTTATTCTATAAAATTTTCCTTAGAAAATGTTAGCCAAATAAGGTTTGGAAGATACTTTATACAAATTGCCAACTTGCATCACAATAGAGTGAAAAGCTGTCAATTTACAAATTGTCAACTTGCATGTGAATAGAGTTTATCAAAAAATAAAGGCTACAAATTTAAGGCCTTCCTTTATGAAGATCTTGACTCAACCTACTCCAAAAAGTAAATGTCTCTATCTATTTCTCCATCTTGAAATAAAATATCACTTAATTTAGTTTAATAGAGTCCCACTTCACAAATTTAATATTTTGGTAACATATTTCTTGAAATTAAAAACTTTTCTTTTGGTTTCCGATTCGGTGTCTACTACCTATATTGGGACCCAACTAGATCTGAATTCATCTTGAGAAGTCGAACATTGAGGTTCAAGAATTGGTTCAGAATCTTTGTTCATTCTGTAAGAATTTTATTTCACTATCCATAAAGCAAACTTTTGTACCTACCAGCTTGTTTGGATGATTGTTGTATATCGTTTCATAATGTATCGTATAGTATAGTATTGCATTCCATTGCATTGTAGTGTATTGTATTAGTATACTGTATTGTTTTGATGTATATAATATTTGGATAGACTGTATTGTTTGCCGTCATTTCATAATGTCATACACCATAATATGTAGAATAAACTTGCAATATTATAAAGAAAAAATAAGGCACGAGGTAGAATTATTATATAAAAAGGTAAGGTACAAGATAAAATAGGATTATTTGATAATAAGAAAGGGCAAGATGAGAAAAAAAATTAGGTAACGACGCGACCACAACAAATCAGTCGTTCCGTAAAGTTGCACTTTTCTTCGTCACGTAACGACGGATTTAACTGTACATACAATAAAATTAAGTAACAATAAAAACAAATATTGTATTTAAAGTAAGAATACCATACAATACAACATGTAACAACCGCCCAAACAAGCAAAAGTACTGTATGGTACCTGGATTCTTGGATTGTAATATGTTCTTGCTTTTGATCTCAAGACAAAGGTATTTTTAACTACATCAACTATAATCTCCAGTTCAACATTTTTAAAGGAACTATATATAGTGTCTTATGTCTGTATCAATAAACAAGCAGATACTAGTTAAGGTGTACAAATGCTCATCACAAACAAAAGGAAAAAGAAGCAAAATTTAGCTACACAAGAAAGATGTATAAAGTTGGACAACAATATCCATAATTGATTCTTCAAGAACATCATCTGTGACTTGAGTCAGAATATCTTCAGCGTCGTTTCTGATATCGAGCCATGAACCAGATTTCGCCAAGTCTTTCTCAACAAGGTCATTCAGTGTAAGTTGTTCCATTAGTGGCATAAGGTGTTGTCTCACTTCTTTCATTAAACTTTCCACTAGAAAATTTTCCGGTGGAAAGGAACAAATTTTAGGCTGAAGGAATGATAGCCACTGGGGAAATCTGAAATAAAAATCATATGCTTCTAGTAGAACTTCATTTGTGTAGTCCATCAGGAGTTTAGGTTCAGAATCACATTGCAGTGCTAATGTCTCCAGTTCATCAGATAACGTTGCATCAATCATCTGTTCTGAAAGAGGCCTATTTAACCAAAGTTCTTCGCTATTCAAGTGAAGTCGTTGCAAACTTGACTGAATATAAATACGAAGGGCATCTGGTTCAGCGCGATTCAGTATGGTATTTTCAGGGAATTCCTTTTTCAAACATCCCTCAAAGTTGATACGACGTGGTTGTAATGCAGTGTCAGCTGAAAATGAACATGAATTACTTCAAACTACAGTCTTAAGGATTGAATGAGAAGATATGAAGATTTTGGTGTTATAGTGGATAAAGTTCAGTGGCTAGACATGAAATTAACCTGCAAATTTTGTGTTACTTACATGATTGATTTCCAGAAGGGCTGGCCATATCATCAGCGAAAACTGATTCCAGGACTGATACTGGACTGGAATAATCTCCTCTGTCCATATTGTTGTCGACAACCCTTAGTTTAAAAATGCTAGATGGACTCGATGAAGAAACATCCGTTGAAGAACCAGGAGACCAAACTTCTGAAGGTGAATCCTAAAGAGGTTGGTGCAACAGGATTAAGTCTTCTATAGCTTGGTAAGTGAAAAGGCAGCAGTAAACAGAAAACAAGTAATACCAAAACATTATTGCAATATTTCAATGACGTGTTTTGTTGGAGAGGATGCAGTAATTACCACCATTGAGCTATTCAGATGCCAGCGACGCTTGTCTCTTTGAGGACTTTGAACAACAGTAAGGGGTGGTTCACCGGGCAGCTCCACTATACTTGTATCTGCAAGAGGGGAATATTAAATACTTATAATTCTATAGGACAATGTGCATAAGAAGATCAAAGAACTCTCGCACAAATAGAACAAAAACCTACCATTGTGCCTTATTTGTGCAGGATTAAATTTGCTATCCTTTTTTAAATTATAGCTGAACAAATGATCATGTTCGGGCGAGGAAAGAATCCTTTCCAATGTTCTTGTGGGTTGTCTGCTCATCGCAACCTCACTTGTAGTATTGACATAATTTAATCTTTGAGAGAGATGTCTCTTTGCCTCCATAGATATATCCAGTTCCCGTTTCTTGGTGTAGCTTATGGTTGACACGTCCAACTTTTTACGCACTCTTTCAGTCAGAAATGAGACTTTAGGTGCTTCACTTGATATGGATTCTTGTTTATTATCTGCCTCATTCTTGATGTTTGAGTCAGCGGAAAAGTTAATGGATCCAGCAATAGTAAGCCGTGAACTGCCCCCATCATTATCAACTTCTAAGTGCTGCTTGTCGCTAATGCTATGAAGCTTATGTAAAGTAGTTCCTACTGAAATCAAGTGCTTTTCTTTCCATTTATCTCCCATTGCATACTTCAGTTTCCTCTTAATATCTTTGAGAGAAAAGCTCGTGCGCTTGACATTTTCCCCTTTACTACTTGTGCTACGATGAGACTGCATAGACGAGCAATGGCAGGCAACATTTTCAGAACATCGAACAGTTCTAGGAATTGGCTTCAAAACAACTATTTTACTTGAAGGCAGGGGGCTGGAACTTTCCTTTGATGCGTTCCCAGATTGCTGACGCTTCTGTTCACTATTCCAAATATCATTATCACTACTCTGATCATCTGATAGTTTATTACTCATAAGGGACTTGACTGAATCTCTTGCCATTTGCACATTCTGCAAGCTTCGGATTTGCTTAGCTAAAAGTGAATTAGGATCTTGCAAGAGTTTCAGAAACAAATCTCCATTTGAATTTAACATCTCTAATGCGTCGGAGAACTGTTCAGGCTCATAACTCAAACTACCTTTGCTGATATACTTCCTGTCTATGAACATCTTATCGATAAATGCTTTGGCACTCGTCTGAAGTACTTGCAAACTGATCTCATCAAGTTGATCATTATTTGCATGAATCTGACTGCAAATAGCTTCTAATATGGATGCCAAGTTTAACTTATTGATAGACATTTCTGCTGAACCAGAAGCCTGCTGAAAATCCCCCGTCTCAGTATCCTTCCAATCGTATAAAGGTGATTGATTCGTACGGGTCTTCTTTGATGATGGCTTGTATTTACTTATCATATGATCAAATAATCCATAATCGACATCTTTATGTTGCTCATTTCTAGCTATGAGTTGAGTGTTCTTTCGCGTGTTACAGAAAATTTCTTCTTGAATGAAATTTTTCATCCTTTTATCACCCGTGCGAACTCCTGAAGCTTCCATTTCAGCTCCATCCTGAGGCAAACAACTCTACAGTTATAACTCTTACTCAAAAGTAGCAATCTTTTTCTGAATTCAGGATATTACTGTTCAGAATTTAAAAGGCAGTCCGGTGCACTAAGCTCCCGCTATGCGCAGGGTCTGGGGAAGGGCCGTACCATAAGGGTTTATTATACCCTGCAATTCTATCTTGGTCACGGATGACAGCAAGTTTACCAATTACGCCAAGGTTCCCCTTCATACTGTTCAGAATTTGAGATATAAAATTCTATGGAGATGCCAATCAGAATGATTCCTAACCCTATCCATGCGAAAAACAATAACTGTACTCCAAAGTTACATTTTTTGCAGGAACATTACTAATAGAACTGCCTAATTTCTATCACCACATCTTCTACTTCTCTGACAGTTAGAAAAAGATGTACTAGAGTCTATTCTCCAAATGGCTATGTTGCGCGGACTCTCCAAAATACTACCGTACCCATATTGGATCCTCCAAAAATATACTATTTTTGGAGATCTGACACACACTCGACGACATTTCAGAGAGTCCGAGCAATATAGCCAAATGGTGTCCAAAGAAACTTTGACATAAGAGCTGAGTCTAGTAAGTTGACTTAGAGCTCGTTTGGATTGGCTTAAAAAAAGTGACTTTTCAGTAGAAATAGCTTTTAAGCCAAAAAGTAATAAGTTGGAATTGCCCAACTTCTTGCTTTTGGCTTGTTTTAAGCAGTTTTTAACTTATTTTAAGCACTTTTTTATTTTGCCAAACACTAAATTATTCTATCTAGAGACTTACCTCAAAGCCACAAATTTGGTCACTGAAGTAAGTTAAAGCATCAAGCTTTCTTGGATTCTTGCCTGCAGAAGGATAACAGCAAAGATCAAAACCTCCAAGATTGATATCACTGTTCAAAATTAATCCTAACATAATTATACAAACCACATTTCATTAGGAAAAGTTCAAGAAGATTAACTTCACTTTGAATTATCCACAAAGCATTTTCTGAAGAGTTTAAGTTGTATGCATTGACGATGTAAAGAGTACTTACACAATCAGATCGCTTATAATGTAATTACAAGTAAATCTCTATGATAGACATTACTTAGTAAGCCGATAAAAATGGTAATTAACTTGCTATAACAGCGTGGTGCACTAAGCTCCCACTATGCGCGGGGTCTGGAGAAGAGCAGGACCACAATAGTCTATTGTACGCAGCGCAAGAAGTTGTTTTCACTGCTCGAACCCGTGATTTCTGCATTCTCAGCTGGTGATAGAAAAGAATGAGCAGTGGAATTAGGAAATTGAAGAATTGTTACCACACTTTACCTATAACATCTTTAGCTGCTGTTTTCCCATTTGAAAGCAGCTTCTGTTTCCTATGATTTTGACCAATATAAAGGCTGCTGATCAATCCCCACATACAATTAAGCTGACTTTTCTCTGTCTGTTGTTGATTTCTTGATGATCTCTTCTTCATTGACAAATGAACTCTACTCAATTATCAGTTTTCAATAGCCTGAAAAAATTGGAAATAAAATAAAGAAACCATTTAACATTTTTCTAAACTTCTTCATAAACATGAAACAAAACCATAACGGCAATTCTTGGTGTGCAGAGTTATTCGGTACCTGTACTATTAATCACTAGACTTGCACGCAAGTTGGACCGGACACCACCACTTAAAAAGACATTACTGCAATTCATACAATACTTACTCAAGTGTGGTTAGAACAAACCATTCTCCTCAAATGTCTTCATTCTTTCTTCTAAAAATTCAAGAAAGTGTCTTGAAATGACATTAACATTAACCCCTTGAAAATTCTTGGACTAAATCTCACTGGTAACTGAAACTTTAGGAGCCAAAGTTGAGTTCTTGGAATTCTTTGGAGATGAAAAAAGGAGAGGAAGAAAAAAACAAAGAGTGAGAAACAAAAGGAGCATCAAAATGAGGAAGAAATGAGATTTTGTTTGCTTGTATTAAGCAAAATGATGTTGACTTATGTTACCTTACAAAACTATATACTGTTTTGTCTCAACCACTACTACTCCCATGAATTCCTTTATAACAATATCTTTTATTCACATTTTAAAAATAAAAATTAATAGTGTTTATATTATTGTTTAGTGTACAATTTTTCTAATTACCTGTTCTCATTTTTATTATTATTGTGTGTCAGACATGAAGACAAAAGTATGTGTCTGTAAATGTTGAAAACATTGAGTCAGAATTCAGAAACTGCGTTCCAAAAAAGTAAATAAATTCAGAAACTGTGCTTTAAATAAGTATATATATATATATATATATATATATATATTCCTAGCCACTCGTTGTTTGACTCCGGTAATAACTGGTGCTATTGTTTAAAAAGATTTATCCCCTGAGAGAAAAAAAAATTAATTTTCATAACTTAAAATCTTCAATAAAAGGAGGGGACAAAAAAGATAGTCCAAATAAATAAATAATTAATATTCCTCTACCAACCAGCAATATAAAATTATTGAGTATCTAATCAATCTTTGTTCACATAAATTCACATATTATTGCATGGCTTCCTCAATATTTTATAGTTAAGAAATATACATTTAAATGTTTTTTGAGCAGATTAATGTCGGTTAGTAGGAATATCTAAAAGTTTTTCTGCTACGTATTCTTCTGATTGTTTGTTATATGGTACAGGAATATCACTTATGTGGTTGATATTACTCTAATATATTTATATTGTTAATTAAGCATTCATCCCGAATAACTGCTTATGATTTGAGTAAAATTATCCTAATTTATCATGATTAAGTGATGAACTCATGCATGAATACTTATTCACAAAAATTAATTTTTTTTGTTAAAAACAATTTGTTGGGCTAAAACGACCCATAGAACGTCCTTGCACCTTACACGTAGATTCTCAATTTTTTCAGCTACAAACATAGGACTTTGTCTGCACACGTAACAATTTTTCTCTCGGTCTAATAAGTTCCATGTGGCCCATTACCATGATGCACGAGGCTCCCCTCGAACTAAGTTTCACATGGTCCATTACTCACTATCCACGGATTAGTTTTCGATATTCGCTGTGTGTCACATACATTGCTAGAATATTATGACAACCGAAGCGCGCAACTAATTTTTTTCTTGTGTGCGCATCTCCCAGCTCATAAGGGTAAACAAACCGAGCCTCACCATCACTCGGCCATCGCCGTACTCATCCGCCGAATCAGGGCTCAAATACCAATTGTTGGGATCAACCAGCCCGTAAATACTCTTTAACATGACGTGATATGTGGACTCTCAATTATGAGATATCAACGTGGGACTTTACTCGCATACTCGACACAAGTATTAGTATAATTTATGCATTTACATATTTTGTGCAAACAATAGTGAGGCAAATTTTTTTTTTCCCATGAAGGAGACTAAATTACTCAAGACGAAAAGTGATAAATTACTTAGATGTGAACATTTTATTTTTCAATCCGTACCTAAATATTTTTAAATTACAAATATTTACACTGCAAAATTACAGGCTGTAACAAGCTACTTATTATTTCTCCGGTTAACCAATCTATGTTAAAAAATGTTATGATAGTATAAAAAGTATTTACCGTTTTTGTGTATAGCAATGTGAAAACATTTGATAATAGACACATCCCATAAAATGCCATTGTTCTTGACGTTGTTGCTCTTAATGAAAAATGTTTGTATCTTATTATGTTTTTTAGCAAAATGTGCTCAATTGACATAGATGGAGACACCATATAGGATTCCCAAAATCCTAAGGCAAATTGACCGTAAAATAAGTTATATGCTATTTCTACACAGTCCTTTAACTGCGTCGGTCGGTCGTGCAATTAGAGACGGAGCTAGAATTTCGGTATGAGTTCGACCGACTCTAATAGTTTTTGCTCAAATAATGTATTATATTAAGATATTCATTAAATATATATTAATACTAAATTTAAGACTTATAAAGTAATGATTTATAATTTAAAACTTATAAAGTTGAAATTCTAACTCCGACTTTACCTGCAATCTTAGAATCCAAAATATTAGAGGTTCTTTTTTATTTTCATTTCAATTTTTAATATAGGGTACGAATATTTTACTTGAAAATCTTGTTTTATTGGAAGCAAACAAACAATTATAGGGACCACATCCTCCACTCTAATATACCAACTGCAACATTTATTACTGTTTTTGACTCTTCTTCTTATAGTCTATTCCAAGTTTTAATGATTTTGTGTCTCTCCTACAACCACTACCGTTAGTATTATGTGTATATATATATATATGCATTCCCTCCATTTTTTCAGTAAAATTAGTGATATCTCAAAAGTTAATGTCCATTTTGGTTTGATAGATATTTGTTTTGAAATATTATTTATATTTATATACTTATTAGTTAGTAAATTATTTTATATTTAATAGAGTCAAACTAGCCGTTAGCCGTTATTTAGCCCTTGGAGCAATACCTATATAAATATGGACTTTGGAGAGCTAAAGATATACTTTTTAATACAACTTTCTGAATCATCTTTTCCTCCTATATATGTTGGATTTCTTTCTTGAGTTTTCAGCTAGTTCTGTTCCCAGATTAATAACTGGAAGACCTTGTTGAATCATGGGGGATACACCTAATCTTATTTATCACACTGCAGAAATGCAGGGTAAGGCTGCATACGTTATACCCTTATGGTCCGGCCCTTTTCCGGATCCCGCGCATAGCGGGAGCTTAGTGCACCGAACAACCCTTTACTGTGTGGGCGAAATATCCTTAAGGATCGTATCTTTGACACGCTTCAAGCTAATTCTTATTCTCCATAACTAGTTTTTTTTACAACAGTGTATTCATAGCTCATGAAAAGCTAACAGGCAAAAAACTATTTACGTAGCAGTAGTAATTTTGTAAAGTAAACGGCATGTCGCGTCTGGAGTTGTAGATAGTAGGGGGAATCACCTTTTGAATTGTTAGAAAAAAACGTTTTATTTGTTTACACATGTTATCATTCTAAATAATCATGATTAATTGTATTCCCGTAGTAGTGTCTACAAATTTTATAGGTACATGTTACGAGTTCGACATTTTGTTTTTATTGAAATTATGTGACTTTTCGTCCATTGGTAAGGTTAAAGAGAAAATTCTATAAGTAATTGTTACGGTCGTACAATAGTTGAAGGAATGAGTTGATTTTATGTATTTTTTTACCTTTCGTACAATAGTTGAAGGAATGAGTTGTCATTTTTATATAATTTTATGTATTTGTTATCTTTTGTACAATAGTTGAAGGAATGAGTTGTCCTTTTTATATAATTTTATGTAATACCTATAAGCTTAATTTTATGTATTTTTATTTTATAAGCTAACTTTTGACTGAGATAGGTTAAAAGTCCATATTATATCCACGGTCTGAATGTCCAATAAATGAGTGCAGGGTATTAGTGTATGGGGTAAAATTGGTTAGCAATATGTGGATGAATTATGCGGTGATGCGTGTAACTGGAGGCAGGTAATGTGAGTCAGCAAATAGTTGACATCGGCTACAAACCTGAGTTCGGTGTTGTGTAAATTTCGAAGGCATGATAACCGATAATAAAGATTTGAAGGAAGACATCGGTTGAGAAAACCAACATTCAATGAGCAACCGTTACAAAGAATTTCTGTATTAATAGCCAACCGTTATGCAGTCATCAATATCAGTTTTATTCTCATTCAATAGCAGCTTGATTTGGGGATCTTGTCTCCCTAAACAAAGTTTTAAATAGGAGAATTAGTATCCATTGTAGGACACAAAAAATCACATGTACACAAAGGCTATAATTTGCTCTCATATTATAAAATTACTCGCTTTTTTTGTTCTTAATATTGTTCATATTACTGCTTCCGGAGAGGCTCATCATACAACCAGGCGTGTATTTCTTTTAAGTTATTTTTATAAGGCGTAATGGCTTCCTGACCACTTGAACTTGTAGGTCTTTTAAAACTCGATACATGAATTTTGAACTTTCCCATTAGAACATTCAAACTCATTATTCCCTTACCTAATAAACACATCTGACCATTGAGCCTACACATGTGTATTACACATACACAAACGTGTCCATCTAGTCAGCAAATGATCAATGTATTTGTTACACGTCAAGGGCACGAAAACAAAAACCCAACTGATCGGGGTCCCCCAGGCCCCAACCCCCCTTTTATTCCATAGACCGACCAAAGACACTCATTTTATCTCTCTCTAACAAAACCCTCCCATGTTAAACCTAGGTTAGTAATGGCTTGAAAAATCAGTCAGCACCTCCCAGAATAGATCATAATCTGATGTTTTAGACTTCAATACTACACAATAATATAAGTTGATTGTGTAGTACCCAATTTTCGAGTGATGTCTAATAAGAAGAACCTGGTTCTTCTTTGTGTACTACTTTCTACTGTTGCGGAATAATTAAAGCAGTAAAGTAAAGACACAAAGATTTTTACGTAGAAAACACCTGGCTCAAAAGGTGAAAAAACCACGACCTACTCCTCAGTAGGATTTGCTCAAACTCTTCACTAAAACTCTGAGCCAAAACGGACTTACAAAATAAACTCTTTTGTAATCCTAGGACTAACTCTAATCCTCTTTGTATCAACTAGCCTCTAGCTAATTTCTACAGATTTCAAGCTAACTCTAACTTGAACAATGTGTACCTATTACAATTTGCTTCTAAGAAAGCTGATAAGATACAATATTGAAACTCCTACTACAATCAACTAGCCTCAATACACAAACAATGGAACTGTTTCTTCTAGTTGAACTGTAGCTTTTGTATCGCACAACAATTCTGCTTGCAAAATATCTTGGGACTTTTGCTTCAGATTTTGATTCACTTTAGTACTTGTGCGTCACCTATTTCAGCAGTAATACATTGAGTATTTATAGAGTCCGTTTGTTGAGTCCATGATTCAATTATGATCCAACTCTTCCTTGGTAAACGAGTTTGATTGTAACTCAACTTCCTTCCTCTATTTCTGTCCTAGTTGAAATCAACTTATGTCATCTTTATCAGTTTGCAACCATTTCGTATTAGAAGACATTCTCCTAGTTCTTTGATACTCATCAACCACTTATGTCTCCTATGCAAGTATGATTCTTGTGCCAATTGTTCCGTTAAGATGTGTGTATGCTATGATGGACCTGGTTCAACTTGTCATCTTTTGTCAATCTTCAAAACCCATTCAGTAACATGAGCCAACAAATTCCCTTTTTGATGATAACAAACTCCGTGCTTTTATCCTGTATACACTTTAAACACTTTGTATATTTTTAAGCATTAGTTATCAAGAACCAGGGTCATTAGGTTATAAATATCATTTTTTGAATTTTTTTGAAAACACAATCAATCTTCCCCCTTTTGGCATCATCGAAAAGTTGCAAAATGATACTTACCAAATTCTTACTCATGGCCAATTTAGGCAACTGCAGGTGCAAACATGATTAATCAATGCAAGAAACCAATAATGTAAGCTAAATTAGAAATTGAGATATTTTTAAAACAATAAGCTTTCATTGATTAACAGTGATGATCAACACCAAAACAGATTAAAATCAAGAACAACCAAAACATGAGCAAGACAGACATAAAAACTGAAACTAAAAACAGGTAAACATCCCAAACTGGGTCATAGATGGTATTGGAGGGGGTGACACTAGACATTCCTAAGGCTGGGGTGGTGCAGATGAGGCTGGATTCTTGGTTTGTAGAAGGGACAACATTTGGTGTAAGACACCTTCATTTTTTGCCTTCTCCTTAGCCAACTCAGCTTTGAGAGCATCACGCTCAGCTTCCACCTCAATCAAGCGAGACTTCAATCGAAGGATCTCCATATCCTTTAACTCGCTTTCTTGCACCAGAGTGCGGACCTTGCTGTTGACTGGTTGCTTCCGAGATGAACCAGGTTCATCTTCCGGGGCATGACAATATAATCACAAGACAACAAAGTGTCCTTTCCAAAGTAATCCTTAGCAGTAGCCATCTCATCCTTCTTTGTAGGAACTCCAAAATGAGCAAGAACTGCAGTCAGAATAAAGCCATAGGGGATTGCATGGGCTTTGGTGACATTCGCCACTCTGTCCAAGAGTTGGATGATGAAAGCTGGCCAATTGATCTTCTTTCCTTTTTACAGACACTCCATGAGGGTTAAGTCCATGTAGTTCGCAATGTGTCGTCGTTCTTGTCTGGGCAGCAGGAATTTGATCACAAATTCAAAGAACAACTTGTGCTCAGGCTTTATCTCACTTTTGAACACAACCCTGGGTTCTATCTCCTTCTCATTGTTGCAGAAGAATCGGGTAATATTGATAGCTGAGGACATTCCATCTAAGCAAGGCCATCTCTGTCTTGTATAGTCGTCATAGCCCTCAGATGGAATGTCTAGAACGACTCCCAGTTCTTGAGCATCAAAGGAGACTTCAACTCCCTTGACCAATGAGGTAACCCTGCCTCCAATCACTTTTGCATTCCCCATGAACTCCACAATCTCATTCCTGATCAGCCTGCCTTCCATGCGAAGGACCATGTCCTTCCAGCCCTGCACTGCCAGAAAATCCAGTAAAAACCTCATACCAGGCTCCTCCAAGTCCTTCAACAACTTCCCCTTCAAGATATGTCTCTTGCCAAACATGGCAACTCTGTTAGCAGACACTTCTCCAAATAATCATTCTAAATATTTATGTTATTGGAAAAAATATTTTATTCGTTTACGCATATTTTCATTCTAAATAATCATGATTAATTGTATTCCGGTAGTAGTGTCTACAAATTTTATAGGAAAATGTTACGAGTTCGACATTTTGTTTTTACTGAAATTATGTGACTTTTCGTCCATTGATAAGGTTGAAGAGAAAATTCTATAAGGAACTATCACTGTCGTACAATAGTTGAAGCCTGAAGGAATGATTTGTTATCTTTCTTAAATAATTTTATGTATTTTTCACCTTATAAGCTTTTTTTTTTTGTTTGTAAGAAAGGTAGATTATATATATATATATATATATATATATATATATATATATATATATGTTAAGGCATTACATACAGAGAAACATGGTGCACATCTTGCACCCTACTTGGACTATTACTATTACTAATTATAACATTGTCGATACAAGCTGAAATAACATTCCTATTTGCTAATTCTGCATCGGAGAAGACATGTTGAGCTGGACAATGGGGTATTGCATGCAAAAAAGATAAGCCATTTTTGTCCTCTGCCCAAGTTTGTACTGCAAATGTTGGAGGATGATAAAAAAACTTTTAGTTGAAAATTTCCTTCCAAAAAGCTTCCCGGACTTGCTAGGATATCTGCTAATCTATTATGTTCTCTGTATGCATGGCTAACTAGTGGATCATGTAGTTCCCGGAGTAGGTGTCTGCAATCACATAGAAGGTTAGCCAAGTGTCAGTTATCAGATTTAAGTATCGTGATGACCTCCTTGGCATCAATTTCCACATGTAATGGCATGAGATTATTTTCCTTAGCAAGGATGAGACCTTGGAGGAGTGCGTATAATTCTGTTGCTATGATGCTTTGTTTTGACAAACTACCAATGAAACCTTTTAGCCAATCACCTTTGTTATTTCTAATTATACCACCTATACCAGTTGTAGAGGAACAATTTTTGACTCCATCGGTGTTAAGTTTATATATATTAGGTTTGGGGGTATCCACTTTAGAGGTATTTTAGTACGTATTATGGGTTTTCTTATATGACTTGCTAAATAGCAGTATTCAATGGCCAACTGCACTGTGGTGTTAACACTAGCTATACGGTTTGCGTTTTCATATAAGTTTTTATTTCTAGTAATCCATATAGTCCAAAGGCTTAGTGCTAGGAAAGTCTTAGGATTTACCCTATTAGGGAATTGGTTGTTGTTGTAAAAAATAAGCTTTTTGAGCCAACTTTGAGAGTTATTAGTGAGTGTTAGAGTTGTTACAAAATTCTTCAAACCTATGTTAGTCCAATATAAATTTGCGTCCAGAAAAATATGTTGGCTATTTTCCTCTTTTAGAAAATAGTTAGTGCACGTACTATTACTAATTATTTTTCGTGTATGAAGGTGTTGCAATGTAGGTAATCTATCGTGACTTAGTAACCAAATAAAGTGCTTAATTTTTGGGTGGACTGGGAGTTCCCAAATCCATTTGAAATCATAATTTAAAGCGTTATTTGATATACTTTGGTTGCTAAGCATTTGATACATTGATTTAATAGTGAATTTACCTGTGCTAGTTAAGCCCTAGTAAATTTTACGGCTTATTGCTATAGCATGATATGTATTGGTTATTAATTAAATCCTTTAATTCGCTAGGTAAATCAAACAGAATTAACGACCAGTTCCATCCTTCATGGTTGTGAATGCTACTGAAGGTAATATTGGTTGCACTTCTTGTTAAAGGTCCACTAATTAGGGATCTGAGAGTTGTTCCGTTCCTAACCCTATTATCCATCCAGAATTTAATATGATTACCCGTTCCTATATTCCATTGCATGCCCTGTTGATAATCGTGCCAATCTTGTATTAGATTACGCCATGTAGCTGAGAGATAAGACGTTGGTTTTTTGTGTAGATATTTATTAATTAGGACTTTGGCCCACAAGTTGTTAGGAGAGTGAAAAGCTCGCCATGCTAATCCTGCTAATAGAGCATTATTTTTTATTCCAACCCTTTGGATATCCAATCCCCCTTCTTTAACAGGTTGGGTGATCCTTTCCCATTTTAGTAGGTGTATTTTTCGTTTAGAGGAAGTAGTTCCCCATAGGAAATTTTTCTGGTATTCTTCCATTTTTTATAATTTTTTTTGGAGTTTTTATATATTGCATTACATGATTTGGCAGGTTGTTAAGCGTGGACTTAATTAAGGTAGTTCGTCCTGCCAAAGTTAGGTAATTAGTCTTCCAGCCTGCTAATCGGAATCTAAAATTATCCTGGATAAATTGAAAGTCACTATTTCTAGGTCTTGTATGAAATAGTGGGAAACCTAGATATTTGCCAAAATTAGTGCCTTCAGGTATTTGAAAGCAACTTAGGGCTAGGTCTTTGTCTTGCCTTTGGCAGTTATGGGAGAAGAACATCTTTGATTTTTCAAAGTTTATTTTTTGCCCAGAGATATTTGTGAAAAGATTTAATACATCAATAATTGCATAACAACTTTTAGGAGTTATTTTGGAGAAACGACGTATATCATCTGCAAAAAATAGATGTGATATTTTAGGACCTGATTTAAATATGCTAATGGGTAACCATTGAAGGTGATCCACTGAAAGGTTAATATACCTGGAGAGCATTTTCATACAGAGAATAAAAATATATGGGGATAAGGGGTCTCCTTGTCTAATGCCACGTGTAGGTGTGAAGTAGTGAGTATGTGACCCATTTATGAGAATTGAAGAGTTGTTGTAGTAATGCAGGACAGTATTAGGTTAATCATACAAGTAGGGAAACCAAAATAGGCCAGAGTATGTTTAATGAATGACCATTCCAGCCTATCAAAAGTTTTTTCTAAGTCCAGTTTCAATAACATGTAACCCTTCTTCCCTTTCATTTGGTGAAAATAGGATAAAACTTCTTGTACTATGATTGCATTGTCAGAAGCTCTCTTACCTATTGGAAACTAGTTTGTGCTGGGCCTATTATGGAATGGATAACTGACTTAAGTCGATTAAGTATTATTTTTGTAATAAGCTTATAAGTAGTGTTACATAGGCTAATGGGCCTGTACGGTTGAATAGACTGAGGATGTTTAACTTTTGGTATTAGACAAATATAGATTTGGTTCAATGGTTGAGGAATTGTTTGAGCCATGAAAGTGTCATGGCAAAATTTTTTGACATTATTATTAGCTACTATATTCCAGTATTTTTGATAAAAATAAGGATGTAACCCATCTGGCTCAGGAGCTTTATAAGGTTGAAAACTATTCAGAGCATTTGTGATTTCAATACCCTGAAGAGGCATGTTTACTGTATTAATTAACTCCTCGCTTATATGACTCATAGAGTCAGTATTGATAAATAATGTAGACTTAGTTGTTCAGTGGTGAATAATTTGGTGTAAAAATCTTGAATGATGTTGTTAATATTTGTCTGATCATAATACCAATTACCCACCTTATCTTGTAAAGAAGTGATTCTATTTCTCCTTCGTCTGTGAAGGGTGGACATATGGAAAAATTTAGTGTTAGCATCTTCATTATTAAGCCAATTAAGTCTTGATTTTAATTTTCAAAAGTCCTCCTCTAGTCTGAGTATGTTACTAAATTCGTTTGATAATTCCATTTCTAAATTTTGTAGATACACACTGTGTGGATAATTACGGAAAGATTGTATTCCTTCCAATCGTGCCAGTATTTTTTTTACGGGCAAATATATTGCCAAAGACATCCTTGTTCCATATGTTGACAACTTCTTGGAATTTTTTTGTAGCATGTAATATATTTTGGTCCTGTGACCATACTTGTTGAACTAGTTGTTGAAATTGGGTGAGAAGCCCACATAGGTTCAAATCTAAATATTTTAAGAGGTATTTTAATGTGATTTTCCAAAGTTAAAAGTAACGGGCAGTGATCAGAATAAGTTCTAGGTAGGTGGTGCACTTTAGCTTTCGGATACATATTTAACTAATCATAATTATCCAAGAAACGGTCTCGCCTTTCTAGGATAGTATGTTTGTATTTACGTTTGTTAGTCCAGATGAATCTACTGCCCTTATATCCTAAGTCAATTAAATTGCAATAGTTAATACATCTAGAAAAATTATCTAACCTATTAGTTCTAGGAGGTAACCCGCCAAATTTTTCTTTTGAGAATAATATTTCATTAAAATCACCCCCAAGTACCCATGGCATATAATTGTTATCATGCATAAACATCAAGTTTTCCCAAAGATTAGAACGCAAAGAAGCATTTGTACTAGCATAGATAGCAGAAAATAACCACTTAGGTTTTGTTGGACTTACCTGGATGATACAATGTATTTCCTGCTCTGTCATCCTAAGCTCCTCAACTGTGATAAGCTCTTCATTCCACAACACTACTAACCCTCCAATTAGACCATTAGCAGAAACCTGTGCCATGTTAGTGAATTGATATGCATCTCTAAGCCTACAGTGGTCATGCATGTGAGTTCTAGAAAGACAACAAGAACATGCCTGTGGTGTCTAATAATGATCTGAAATGACGCCTAAATTCAGGATTGTGTGACCCCCTACAATTCCAAACGAGTATGTTCATGATTCTAACCAATGGAACAGTTAGAGGTGAACTAGGGTTCAGCAAGACCTCCTCTTGCTGAAGCGACTGTACTGGATTCTCCACTGGAGGAGGAGGTTGAGGGAGAGTGGGAATTATCATGGCGTATTTCCCTGCTTCTCGATTTGCATTGACTTTGAAGTTTAGACTACAACGTATCAACTCCGGTGGACATTTTAGAATGAACTTTTTTTCGTACCTTTCTTTGAGGTTGTAAAGGTGGATGCTTTTCAACCATTAGAACTCCGTCCTTGTCTCCCTTAATCCTCCAATATTTGGGCTAGCTCGTGCCTTGTATCCATGTCTAGTTCTTGAGGAGATGAGGGGCTGTTTGGTGGAGTCAATGGCTCCAGTGGATTGCCTGGAGTCGAGTAAGGTGCTAGTGGGTTGAAAGATGTTAAGTTCTGGAACCATGGTGCATATATTTGCCCCATGTGATGTGGAGGTAAAAGGGAAGCGGGTTGGAGACTTGGTTGGTATTTGCATGGTGCGTCTGCATGGTTGGCATCCATGGTGTAGGGGTGGGTGCTGGTGCATGGTATTCTAGGAGGAAGGTTGTTGGTTCGTGTACCACTGGTTTTGAGCCACAGCTTCCATCCCTAACCTCATCCCTTCTGTGACTATTTCCGCTAGGTGAGATGGGTTCTGCAGTAGTAGAATTACTTCCTGCCCATTGATTTCCATCGTAAATACTAATGCATGTCCCTGGAGTCCCATCTCTAACCAGGACTGGAGAGAGAGGTCGATCATCTCTGGTTGATATGTATAGACTAACGGAGTGTTTACCTGAGGGATTGGTGGAACATGTATGTTCAAACGTAGGAGGTGGAACAACTGGTTGTTTTCCATATTTGTTCGTGTGTTGGGGTTGGCACTTTGTGTTAAAGATGGTCGTTGCATGGCTGCTGGGAATAAGTGTTGATTTTGTGAGGTTAGTTTTGGTCGAATGTGAAGAAGAAGCAATGTTTAGGTTGTATTCACATAAGGAAATTGATTTGGTAGACTCTAAATTTGTAGTATTGTGGGTGTGAGTGTCATATGGGAGGTAATCATTTGATGTGCATGGGGACTTGGTGGGGATAGGGGGGTTGTAGGTTACTGTGGCATGCAAGTTTGAGTGGTTGCGACTAATGTGTATGCCATTAGGCATAGTATGTTCATGTGATAAAGTGGGCATGTGAGGAAGTGATTGGTCATTTTTGTTCAAAGGCTCATGGTATGAATTGGATGCATGAGGTGTCGTGTGAGTGTGTGTTGGCGTGGGGAGTGAAACAAGATCTATAGTTTGACTAGACTCTAAGTGAGTAGATAACTCAATTAATGAGTTATGCTTGGGGGGGGGGGGGGGGGGGGGGGGGGGGGCTTAGATTTTA
This sequence comes from Nicotiana undulata, assembly GCA_005239495.1. NCBI lineage: Eukaryota > Viridiplantae > Streptophyta > Magnoliopsida > Solanales > Solanaceae > Nicotiana > Nicotiana undulata. Next base: position 6,744 of record ML254722.1, on the reverse strand, counting down.
TCTCTTGAGGATACTGTGGATTAATTTTGTCCCCAGTGAGATCTGATATGATGTTTTCTACTGAAGCATTATTTGTTGGACTTAGGCTTTGTATTTGGGCTGCATCAGTAGGGGATTTAGGGCCCAAATCTAGGTCCATTAAGACATCAAACTTGTTAGGGGGAGTACTGGTTTTAGTTGGGATAATGGTAGAAGTAGGTTGTATCTTTTGGGCTTTTAGTGGCCCAATAGAGATAGGGTGCTTACCTCTGTTTGGTGTTGGTTCTTCTGCCGCCTCCATAGCTGCCCTGTAATTCCATGGTTGGGACGTGCCCTTTCCTTTATCTCCAAACCTTGAGAATTGGATGTTTTCCAATTTGAGCTGGACATATCAGCAGTTGATGGTGTAATAGACGTACTTGTGGAAGCCCCTTGCTCAAGGTGTTGTGCTTGAACCATATTGCACACATCAGTTGCATGACCAAAATGACCACATTGTTTGCATAGTATGTTCAAACCTTTATAGATTAGGTCTTGCTTATGGTGTCCCAGCAAAATATGAGTTTTTAGGGGTATCTCTAAAGCTACTTCAATACATATTCTAGCATAGCGTCCTCGTGCATTTGAAGAAGTACATGCATCCACCTTGGGTAGCCTTCCCAGTTTGGAACCAATTCTTTGTAAAATTTGTTCATCGTAGAACTCAGTAGGTAATTCCGGCAATCTCACCCATATTGCAGAGTATGTTAATTGTGTTGAAGATGCTATAAACTTTGGCTCCCATCGCCTAACATACAAAAAATGGTTTAATATAAACCAAGGTCCTTCATGCAGGGCTTTAATCAAGTTCTCTTCTCTTTGAAATTTTATAAGAAAAAAGCCTGATCCTAAGTCTGTTAGCACTATTTTTTCCGTAGGGTTCCATAAAGCAATTGGTTTAGCTTGTAGTATTTGGTGTGTAATCTTTCTTCCAAACACCTTTACTATGACATAGTTTAGCCATGGTGTATAGAGTCGACATTTATCCTCCGTTGTAATTGGAATAAAAATCTCATCATCTTGACCCTCATTTAAGCTTTCATCTTCCAGATTAATATTTAGTTCAGCATGCTATGTGTATTATTGGGTATTATTTGATCATTACTGACCAAAGCTTGAAGAAAGGTTCTAGGTTGAAGGTTTGGTGGATTGTCATCTAATTGCATTTGACCAATATCAGGTGGTTCTTTATCAGTGTTATCGTTTAGTCCACTGGTATTGCTGGTTGTAGGTCTATTGCTTGAGCTGTCGCAGTACCCATTGTAGGAAAGCTGTTGATTTGAGTAATGTTTAGACATTGTAGAGAGAAGGAAGAGCATCTCTCTCTCTATAAAATATACTAGTACCCTTATAAGCTAACTTTTGATTGAGTTAGGTTAAAAGTTCATATTATATCCACGGTCTGAATGTCCAATATGAGTGCAGGGTATTAGTGTATGTGGTAAAATTGATTAGCAACGTGTGGATAAATTATGAGGTGATACGTGTAACTCGAAATAGGTAATGTATGAGTCAACAAATAGTTGAAATGGATACAAACCTGAGCTCTCTGTGTAAATTCCGAAGGCCTGAGAATGATAACAAATATTTGAAAGGAAGACATCGGTTGAGAAAGACAAAATTCAGTGACCAACCGTTACAAAGAATCTTTATATTAATAGCCAATTGTTATGCAATCATTAATGACAATTTTATTCTCATTCAATAGGAGTTTTGGCAGTTTTATTCTCATTCAATAGGAGCTTTGGCAGTTTTATCTCATTCAATTGGAGCTTTGGCAGTTTTATTCTCATTCACTATGAGCTTGATTTGGGAATCTTGTGTCCCTAAATAAAGCTATAAATAGGAGAATTAGTATCCATTGTAGGACACAAAGGCTATAATTTTCTCTCATATTTTAAAATTACTTGCTTTCTTTTGTTCTTAATATTGTTCACATTACCTCTTCCAGAGAGGCTCATCGTACAACCAGGCTTGTATTTCTTTTAAGTTATTTTTATAAGGCGTATTGGCTTCCTGGCCACTTAAACTTGTAGGGATTTTAAAAGTCGATACATGAACTTTAAACTTTCCCATTTGAACATTCGAACTCATTATTCCCTTACTACACGCTTGACCATTGAGCCTACGCGCGTGTATCTCACCCATTATTTTATTTTCATTTATTATCTATTAATCTCGTTCTGATCGATCTTCGTTTGGTCCGTGCTTTCGATTCCAGTGACATTATAGGACCTGAAGGTTAGTTTGTCTCTTTTGATATATTTTCTCTTGTCATATGTTTTCTTATGAAATAATGTGTGATAGTAAGCTATATTTTGTATGCATGCACAAATTATTTGTTATTTGAGATTTTAAATTAGGATTTTTGGGAAAAATAGTTGAATCTTAACTTTACTTTAGGGATCTTGTCTCTTTTTATGTCGTTTTCTCTTTTGACATCTAATTTCTTATGAAATAATATGTGATAGTCAAAGCTATTATTTTCTTGCATGCACAAAATGTCAGTTGTTATTTGGGATTTTAAATTAGAGTTTTTGAGGAAAACGGTCGAATCTTAACTTTACTTTAGGGATTTTGTCTTTTTCATTGGCATTTGGGGTTAAAAAAATTAGGGCTTTTTGCATATCAAAATATTATCGTCTCCCACTGTGATAAAGTTATGACTTCTTAGGGTTAAAGTGTATTTGGCTTGGCCTTTTTTTTTATAGGTTTCAATGGCCGTGTATGTCAAATTACAGTTTCATCATCTAGGGCGGTTAGTGGTCGGCCCATTTATGAGGTATGTAAATGGCAAATTTGGCTAGTTATTCTTCAGACTAACATTGATGAATTGCATATAATTCATTTTAATGAGTGAGCTAAAGATATGAGGTACTTAACAGTAGACAAATATGCATGTAAAATTAAGAGGAAAAAAAGAGAATTTCGATTTCTGAAACATGATGTTGTTGTGTTAGCTTTGTGTAAAGACCTTAAGGAGATGTGTATCTATGTCACAAAATTAATACACCATGTGTTGATTTGGACCTGGATGATATGTTGAGTAGTGCTGGTATAAAAGTGGACCCCACTGATGTTCAATCATGTGACTTTAATGAAATGCCACATGACACACGATTTTAATACTAAGGCAACACATTCACCTCACAATGATATAAATTGGGGTGATAACACTCATGAGAAGGGTAAAGAGAGGGTTGCTGATATAAAAGAGGATAGAGAAGAGTCTAGTGAAGATGAATATGAGTTCTACAACTTTCACTTAGCAACTGATTATGAGGGTGATGTTGAGGGTAATGAGGGAAGTTCAGAGAGTGAGAATGGTGATTATGAGACTATTTCTAATGATGATGATACCGTTGAGTCATCATATGATGCCGATAAAGATATTCTTGGAGAGACAAGTGATGTAGAACCTGAATTTGTTGCTACTAGACATGCTAAAGTGAATGAAAAAAGTAGTAAATTAAGATATAGTGAAGTTAATACTGATGAGATACGTAGTGGACCTGTAGGTATAGACCATGATTTTGAAGACATGCATAAAGATAGGGGTTCCAAATATGTTGGGAAGTTGGGAGGGGATGAGCAATACCTGGACAGTTCAGATCCAGGTAATGAGGATACAAATGATGAAGTAGTTGAAGAAGATGGGGTACCTAACCCTCAACCAAGAAGATACAACAGCATGGTATACTTTGATCCTGCTTGCAAGAAAATTTGTTTCCAGTTGGAAATGGTTTTTAAAAGTGTTAAACAATTCAAAATTTCTTTTCAAGATTATGTTATACAAAGGAGAGTTCAAATTTAGTTGAGGCTTAATGAGCAACATAGGGTTAGGGCAACATGTGTGAACTCAACAGGATGCAGATGACATATCTTGAAAAGCTTGGAGGGACACACAGGAAATTTCATTTTCAGTAGTTGTGGAGAACAACATATATGAGACTTTCAATAGTTGGATCAGTCAGCTAGGCACAAGTCTATCATAACCATGTTAGAATAGATTAGAGTGAATGTTATAGAGAGTATGACTACCATGAGATAATTTGCAACAAGGTGGATTCTAATTTATCTCATGTGGTAATGTCACGACCCAATTTCTCCTCTGTTGGGTATCGTGATGGCACCTAGTCTTAAGGACTAGGTAAGCCTATAATTACTGAATATCAACCATAATATTAAAAACGGTTGAATGCTTTTTGAAATGAAATCTCTATACATTACACATTTTCCCAAAACCTGGTAGTACAAGTCATAAGCTCTATAGAATTTTTACTATAACTCCTAAATACAACTGTTCGGAAATAAATACAACAGTGTATGAACAAAATAATACGGTGACTCCGAAACCACGAACGATGTAGCAGGTTTTACCTTGAGTCTCTACAACAACAACCGCACTACTAGCTATCGATCGACCGGCTACGCAAAACCATGGATTCTGCACAAAATATGCAGAAATATAGTATGAGAACACCACAGCGGTGCCCAGTAAGCAGTGGCAGAGGCAGTATCTCCGCGGAGGGGGTTCAAAAAGGAAAAAAATTAAAAAGATTATAGCTAGTGGAATTTAACCTATGACTTTCCACAAGTTTTGAACCCCCTTGACCACCAAGCTATACTTTTGGAATGTGTTAAGGGGATTCAAAACTTAATATATAGAGGTAAAAAAATAGATTTTGCCATACGAATACAACGTAAATTTTTGGCGGAGGGGGTGTAACGACCCGGTCTGCCGTTACGTAAAACCTGCATTATAATTGCTGTTATTGACTTATCATAGACCGATTATTCTTTTATTGATGTGTTAGAGTTGATAAGCTTGAAATCGGAATGGTTAAATGAGAATTCAGTAACTTAGTCTTTAAAAATAGCCTTAAAATGGAAAAGTCAACTAAGAGTTGACTAATTGGTAAACGACCTTAAAATGCGGATTTATGGCTCGGATAGCTTTGTTAGGTGAATTGGGACTTAGGAGTGTGTTCAAAATAATTCTTTGATGTCCGGTGTAGAATTAGGCTTGAATTGGCGAAAGTTAGTGTTTGGTGATTTCCGGTTGGCAATGGAAAATAGGCTATCGGGGTCGGAATGGAATTCTGAAAGTCGGAACAGGTTCGTAATATCATTTTGGATGTTTCTGCAAANAAAGTTCTTAGGCTTGAATCCGATGTAAATTTGGTGTTTTGATGTTAGTTTTGGTGTTTTGAGAGTGAAACTAAGTTTGAATGATCATATGTGATGTGTTGGTATAGTTGGTTGGGGTCCCAAGGAGCTCGGGTGAGTTTTGGATAGGTTTGGGCTGTGTTGTGCTCGTTTTTCTTATGCTTCGGTGTCGTTTCTTCAAGCATAAATGATATAATATCGAACAAATGAGCTCCGATTACTATTTTTAAAGAATAATTAGATCCGTATCGTAATTACGGACCCGTAGCAAAAAGAATCGTAGAATTTGGACATCGTATGAGGATTTTATGGCCATTTTACCAAAATTGCCCAGATCTTTATGATTAATGACAAAATTGCTCTTGACGGCGTATTAAAAACCTGCACTATTTGCAAATCTTAAAACCTACATATCTCCTTCATTATAAGGTCATATTGAGTGATTCAAAAGCCTAAATTGATTAGAATTTCACAAGGAATCCATTGGGAGAAGTAAAACGCGTGAACAGTATATATATGACGAGCAGTTCGAGTTTTCTTCCAATTTTTGACCGGGGAGAAGCTTTTTGGGCGATTTTTGAAGAAGAAAATAAGTGGGTATCACAAAGGTAAGCAATTTGATTATAAAAACTCGTTTATGGATGATTATAGACCATAACCCCAGCCTTTAATTCATGAAAAACAGTAGAAAAATAAGATTTTGGGGCATGAGATTATGAGACCTTCAAGGGTCGATTTGAGGGGTCAAACGAACTCCGATTTCAGTGTTCTTTATATGTACGAACTCGTGGGAAGATGAAGAACACTTTTATATAAAACTTTCTGAGTTTAGGGATGCTGGCCAGGGGGTCGGGGTTTGACCGGTTTCGGATTTTTGAGTTAAATTCGATATTTTTCAATTGGAATTTATTCCTTAAGCATATGTTGATGATAAAAATATGAACTTGGTAGATTTGGAGCCTTCGGAGGTTGATTCGAGAGGCAAGCGTGTTGCGGAATAATTCCGGGCTAGTTTTGAGGTAAGTAATGTCTTGAAAT
>ML254718.1:36675-58988 GCA_005239495.1 Nicotiana undulata | reverse complement strand
AAAAGGGGGGGGGGGGGGGGTAGGTCGTTAGGGCTTAATTATGGTATGGGGTGATCCGGACCGTTGATTAAAATTAATCAACGGTTTAGATTAAGTGAGGGATTTGGCCGAGTGATATGGTATATAGGGCTTGGGTTTGTTGGGTTAATTAAATGGATATGGACCAGGTTTAATTGAGGCTATAATTTAAATAAAAAGGGCTAGTTGTTAAATACTTAATTAAATTAGATAAACAATTTATAAAAATAGTTCATAATTGTAAAAAATGAAATTGATGCTTGGTAAATTAAATTAAATTGATTAATTAGTATTTAAAATATATAGTGACTAATTATTGGATAAAAATGGTATAAAACATATGATTAGGCTATAATTGCAAAGTTATTGCAATTATAGCCAAGGAGTGCCAATTTGGCTAATTGTGAAATAATTTGATCTTAATAGGACCACGAATAATACATTAAATCAAGAAATGTTTTTAAAATAATTTGTAATTCAATTTTGTAATTAATTATTAGAAATAAAATACTGGATAGATTAAAAAAATTAATAAAAATATGTGAAAATTATATAAAAATACCAATTGCTATGAAAACATGATTTTGAAGGTATGTATGCAAATTAAAAATAATTTAAGGAAAAATTGGGTATCAACAACTGCCCCTCTTTACCCGGGGAGTATGAAAGAGTTGTCGGATAAATATATGATGGCCAATTTTGACCGAGCGAAACAATTTGAAGAGATTTGGGCCGCATCCTGGCTTCTGAGTTGCCTACATATCCCTGGTTTTACAGGAATCAGGTCGTATGTAGTTCACGACCCATCGACGATTATACCAATGGAGTTTTTACAAGAACAGACGCACCATATGGGGCTGGATAAGTGAACGGTTTGCGGGGATGGTTAGGAGAACTGGAGAGGGAGCGCTCCTGCTAGGATAGTCTTCGCTTGCTGTGTTGCCTGCAAATAAAACAATACAAGCGTATATTGTGTGTAAATTTAAACATGATGCAAGTTTCCGTCGTACTATGAATGTTGTCTTCGGACGGTTGAGGATGACGTCCTCAGACCATGATGTCCTGGGCCATGAATTGTTTGATGAAGGATTCGCAGGCCATGAAATGATGTTCTCGGGCCATGAAGATGGTGAGGGATTCGCAGGCCATGAAATGATGTTCTTGGTCCATTAATATGGTGCCTCCGAACGATGACGCCTTTGAATAATGATATGCAAGATTGAGAGAGATCCTCAGGCCATGACATGGTGTTCTCGGGCCATGAAGATGGTTCCTCCGAACGATGACGCCTTGGGACAGGTTGGCAATATTTCAGCCTATGTAATGCAGTAATATGATGCTGACAATACAAAGCTTAGTCGTGCGAATTGTAGGGCAGAGCTTAACCCAAAAAAAAAGCGAAGTAAATAGTTCTTGAGAGATAGCGCTTCGTCTCGATGAAAAAGTAAATTGGAGGCAGGGCTTAACCTCATGCAGGTAGGAAGGCAAAAAGGTAGCCTTATGCAAAAGAAAGGCAGAAAGGTAGCCTTATGCATATGGAGGTAGACCTTAACCTCATGCAGATGGAGACAAAGCTTAGTCGCGGAAGGAAGAAAGGAAGCCTTATGAAAAGGAAAGGCAGAAAGGTAGCCTTATGCACGTGGAGGTAGAGCTTAACCTCATCTAGATGGAGACAAAGCTTAGTCTCATGCAAAATGAAGGCAGAGCTTAGCCTTATGCAAGTGGAAGGCAGAAAGGTAGCCTTATGCAAGAGAAAGGCAGAAAGTTAGCCTTATGCAGGTGGAGGTAGAGCTTAACCTCATGTAGATGGAGACAGAGCTTAGTCTCATGCAAACAGAAAGTTGAAAGGTAGCCTTATGCAGATTAAATAAAGGACATTAGAGATTCTTATGTGATAGTAGATTGTGGTATTGTGATCGTTGTGAGCATTGTGACTATGGAGCATTGTTTTGTTTGAGATGGTAACAAATGTCGGTAGGTGCGACGACTTTGAGAATTGTATCTTTCAACAATGTTTGTCCTTTGGGCGGACAGTAAATTTGGTTTTCGCAAATGTGTTCTAATTTGTGACTTCTCTGCATGTTTATTCTCTGTTCCTGCATCCAAATAAAAATCATGAGTTCTGTAGATGGGGGAGGTTGGTTCGCGTCCCCGTTGGCTTTGCTTGACTTGTACTGCTTGTTCTGATGATCCTATTCATATCATCAGGGTAGAGTTTGCTAAACAAGGCTGTTTTCAAGAGTAAGTATGCATGATTGGTAAAGATATAGTATAAACATATATTTTAAAATAGTTTGGATGAACCGACGACCGTGACACGGTTCAAGACATTGCAACCTCTCCTACTACGGAATTTTGAGGGACCTCCTCAAAATTCTGCCCCAGTTTGATGTATTGACATTTCTGATTGTTGCACATGTGACGATTGGCTAAACTTGCTTCGGAATTTTGAGGGTCCTCCTCAAAATTCTGCCCCAGTTTCCAATTGCGGGGGAAAATGAAATTTTTCTGAATTGCGACCGAACTCATAGGGCTGCCTACGTATCCCCTCTTAAACGAGAATCAGGTCAGGCGTAGTTCAATTTACATCACTTGAGAAAGCATAAAAGATTACACATAATATCGTTTAACTGCATCTGAATTGATTGGCTTTGGCCAGACTTCTCTGTCTATTTCTGCAAGTATAAGTGCTCCTGGTGTCAGTTCTCGTTGAACCATATACGGGCCTTGCCAGTTGGGAGAGAATTTCCTTTTGGCTTCATCTTGATGTGGAAAGATCTTCTTCAACACCAGCTGCCCTGGTGTGAACTGTCTAAGCTTGAATTTCTTGTTGAAAGCTCGGGTCATTCTATTCCGGTAAAGTTGTCAGTGACATATTGCATTCATCCTTTTTTCCGTCTATGAGGGCCAGTTGCTCATAACAACTCTTTACCCATGCTGCATCGCTGAGCTCAGCTTCTTGTATGATTCTGAGAGATGGAATTTCTACTTCAGCGGGAATGATAGCTTATGTACGATAAACCAACTTTTAAGGGGTTGCACCAGTTGAGGTGCAGACTATGGTGCGGTATCGCAGTAACGCGAATGATAACTTCACATGCCACTGCTTTTGCTTTTCTATCATCTTCCTCAATGATGTTCTTGTTGGCGGCTTCTACAACTCTGTTCATTTGAGGTTTGTAGGCTGTTGAATTCTTGTGTTTGATCTTGAAATTCTCGCACATAGCTTTCATCAGGTCACTGTTGAGATTGGAACCGTTGTAGGTGATGATTGAATCTGGAACTTCTAATCGGCAAACAATACGGTCGCGGACAAAGTCTGCCACGACTTTCTTAGTCACTGCTTTGTAGGATGCTGCTTCGACCCATTTAGTGAAGTAATCAATTGCTACCAAGATGAACCTGTGTCACTTGGAGGCGGTAGGCTCGATCGGTCCAATAACGTCCATTCCCTATGCGGTGAACGGCCAAGGTGAACTTGTTGCATTGAGCTCATTTGGAGGCACCTTTATCATATCTGCGTATACCTGGCATCTGTAGCATTTTCGGACATGCTGGATGCCGAACGTTTCCATGGTCATCCAAAAGTAACCGGCCCTGAGTATCTTCTTTGCTAAGACAAAACCATTTATGTGCGGGCCGCAGGTCCCAGCGTGAATCTCATGAAGTAGCTTGGAGCTTCTTTTGCGTCAGCATATCTCAATAATCCCAGATCGGGGGTTCTCCTGTACAAGATTCCTCCACTATGAAAGAAGTTGTTGGATAATCTCCGAAGCATGCATTTCCCAGTTTGATTTGCAAGTTCTGGGTATTGTCCCTTCGCCAAGTACTCCTTGATATCATGGAACCAAGGTTTTCCGTCTGCTTCTTCTTCAACATGGACACAGTATGTCGGCGGGCTATGGATCTTCACTGTAATAGCATCAATAAAATTCTTATCTGGATGTTGTATCATAGATGATAGAGTGGCCAAGGAATAAGCGAACTCGTTCTGATCTCTGGGGATATGCAAAAATTCTATCTTCATGAACCTCTTTCTCAGCTCCTGCACATGGTGCAGATACGTCAATATCTTGGAATTCTTAGTAGCCCATTCTCCTTGCACCTGGTATATAAGCAGGTCTGAGTCTCAAATTACTAGTAGCTCCTTGACGTTCATGTCAATGGCCATGTTGAGCCCCAAGATTCAGACTTCATATTCCGCAATATTTTTGGTGCAGGGGAATCTGAGTTTAGCAGATACCGGATAATGTTGACCAGTTTTCGATATCAGGACAACTCCAATGCCGACTCCTTTGAAATTTGCTGCTCCATCGAAGAACATTCTCCAACCGTCATAGGATTCTGCAATGTCTTATAGTATGAATGATACCTCTTCATCGGGAAAATACGTTTTCAGGGGTTCGTATTCTCCATCCACAGGGTTCTCAGATGGATGGTCCTCCAATGCTTATCCCTTGACCGCTTTCTGAGTCACATAGATAATGTCGAATCGACTCGGTACGATTTGCCACTTGGCGAGCTTCCCAGTGGGCATGGGCTTATGAAAGATGTATTTCAAGGGATCCTTCCTTGATATGAGATATGTTGTGTGCGCACAGAAGTAATGCCTCAGCTTCTGCGCTACCCAGGTTAGAGCATATCAGGTACGTTCCAATAGAGAATACCGAGCTTCGTACGGAGTGAACTTCTTACTCAGATAATAAATGGCATGTTCTTTTATCCCTGTTTCGTCGTGCTATCCCAAAACGCAGCCGAATGCTCCATCTAATACTACAAGGTAGCGTAGTAAAGGTCTACCTGGCTCAGGTGGTACCGATACTGGCGGGGTTGACAAGTACTCCTTAATTCTGTCGAAGGCGCTTTGACAATCATCGGTCCATTTGGTCACGACATCCTTCTTAAGCATCTTAAAGATCGGCTCACATATAATTGTAGACTGTGCTATGAACCGATTGATGTAGCTAAGTCGCCCAAGAAAACTCATCACATCTTTCTTGTTCTTTGTCGGTGGTAACTCTTGGATGGCTTTGATATTTGACAGATCTAATTCTATCCCTCGACGACTGACAATGAACCCGAGAAATTTACCAGCAGGAACCCTAAATGCATATTTCGTATGGTTTAGTTTTAGATTGTATTTCCAGAACCTATTGAAGAACTTCTTCAGATCTTCTATGTGGTCGGTGGATTTCTTGAACTTGATAATAACATCGTCCACATATACTCGATCTCCTTGTGTATCATATCATGGAAGATAGTGTTCATAGCTCTCATATAGGTGGCCCCAGCATTTTTCAGGCCGAATGGTATCATCTTGTAGCAGTATACTCCCCACGGCGTAATGAAAGCCGTTTTCTCAACATCATCCTCATCCATCCAGATCTGATGGTAACCAGCGAAGCAATCCATGAATGACTGTAGTTCATGCCTGGCGCAATAGTCGATCAGGATGTGTATGTTTGGCAAAGGGAAATCATCTTTCGGTTTGGCCCGATTGCGATCCCGGTAGTCGGTACAGACTCTTCCTTCCCATCTTTCTTTGGTACTGGAATGATTTTAGCTAACCATGTCGGATACTCCACTACCATGAGAACCTTGGAGTTGATTTGCTTGGTGACATCTTCCTTGATTTTCAATCTCATGTCAGGCTTGAACTTCCTGAGCTTTTGTTTTACCGGTGGGCACATTGGAATTGTTGGTAATTTGTGAGCAACAATGGATGTACTCAGACTAGTCATGTCATCATACGACCATGCAAATATGTCATCATACTCCTTCAAACATTCTGTGTATTCCTTCTTTTCTGACGGTGACAAATGAATGCTAATACGAGTTTCCTTGACATTCTCTAAATCTCCCAGGTTGAAAACCACGGTCTCGTTCAGGTTGGACATAGGTCTGTTCTCGAAATTCTCGACTTCTTTGACAATTTAATTAGGTATATCATCTTCTTCTTCTGAATCGATGTTCGTTTGTTACGTTGTCTCATTGTATGTCACAGTCATCGGTTCATCAAGACAAGTAATTGTAATGTTGTATAGATAAAGTAATGAGAGAAAAATTATAGTAATAAATATTGATTCATAAACATAAAAGTGCTTTTGATAAGTTGAATAAATGTTTTTAGAACATTGAATATCTTATTTCGGAAATAAAAATACGAAAAAGAAAATCATTTAGTAAAAGTTAATGAACGATGCTTGTTTAGCCTTGCTACCCCGAGGCTCGTCGGGCCCTGGCGGTTTTGATAGTCCAATTCTTAAGAGTTGATCCTTTGCTCATGGCCTGGATGGAAGGGCTTTCCTCCCCCTCCTCCTCAAAAATGACGCAGCAATCCATGTCGTCGTCTTCCAGAAATAAGTTCTTCAACGCTGCCAGCGCTTCTTCTTCCTCTGACCCACATATAACATCGGCCTGCTGAAATATCTGCTCCAAATGTGGTATTGGCTTCTCTAATGGATAATAGGGACCGCATAATGGTGGTGACCAGTCGTTGTACTCTTGCCAAGTATATTCGTATCCCAGACCAAAGGTGGTGCCATGACCCTTGAGGTTTATAGGTTTGGAGATTCCCTGGAGATTCTTGCCGAGCCCTTTACCCGGCTCGTACCCTCTCTAGTTCATCATTCTTGCTATTTTATTATCCCACCATTTGTCTTTGTCTATTGCTTTGCCCCGTTCAATGTGGTGGTAGGTTTCTCCACCCAACTTCCTTCTACCTTCGACCACCGGAATGGCCTGGCGACTGTAAATGGGATTGCTTCCATCTCCGTGGATTATTACGGCCCCAGCGGCATGTATCCATGGAGTCCCTAGCAGCAGATTGTAGGATGCTGATATGTATTTCACCTCAAAATCAACTTCGAACCATGTGGGCCCCATTTGCAAACAAAGGTTGATATCGCCGATGGTGGACCTCTTTGAACCGTCAAAAGTTTTCACATTCATCGACCCCTCTCTTATCTCATACAGCCCTCTGCCCAATTTCTTGAGCGTTGTCAATGGACAAATATTGAGACTGGATCCCCCGTCAATTAGAATCCTGGTGATGAAGTAGTCCTCACATTGCACTGTGATGTGCAGCGCTTTGTTATGACTTAATCCCTCAGGTGGCAGTTCATCCTCGTGGAAAGTGATCTTATGACTCTCCAGCACTTGACCTACCATGTTGGCCATTTCCCCACTAGTGATATTATTTGGCATATGTGCTTCGTTCAGCACTTTCATCAAAGCATTCTGGTGCGTCTCAGAATTTTGTAGCAATGACAGAATGGATATTTGAGCAGGGTTTTGTTTAACTAGTCAATGATGGAGTAATCTTTGGCCTGCACCTTCCTCCAAAGTTCATATGGGCTGTCTCAATAATGGGTGGCATGTTGGAAGCTTGTTTGCTTGATTCTGCCAAATGTTCTGGTGTATAGAGCATGCCGGTCCTTGTCATACCCTGTGCCGCAATAGCTTTTTTGATATTGACCTTGCCTTTCCTTCTTGCCTCTGCTACATAATCCCATGGTACAGCATTGGGATTGGTGCAACTATCTTTACTTCGAAAAGAACATGTGCCTTAGTAGGTGGCATGACTGCAACCTCAAATATGCGGGGTGCTTTTGTAGGTGGCATAACTTCGACCTCAAACAGCGCAGATGGCTTTGCAGGTGGTGCTGCTTCAAACTTAAAAGGCACTGATGCAACTATCTTAGCATCTCCAGATGGCTGGATCTGGACTATGATAGGATTAAGAATAACTGCTGGCTTTTTTGGGTCATCACCTTCTATGATCAACCCAATCGACCCCTCTAGGTCCCAATCTTCTTCGATCATGTGGATGCCTCTACCCTTATGGTCTGGGAGTGGATTGTTGCGGACATTAGGAGCACATTCCTTTGCTACAATGATCTTGTTGTCGACCATGGACTGTATTTTATCCGTCAGGGAGTTCATTAATTGTATGTCCCTTCATGTCGGAATGGTATGCACATGTTTTATTTGGATTAACACACTGAGAGGGATTCTCAGGATTGCCAGTTGGGAGAGAATTTCCCTTTGCCTTCATCTTGATGTGGAAAGATCTTCTTCAACACCAGCTGCCCTGGTGTGAATTGTCTAAGCTTGAATTTCTTGTTGAGAGCTCGGGTCATTCTATTTCGGTAAAGTTGTCAGTGACATATTGCATTCATCCTTTTTCCGTCTATGAGGGCCGGTTGCTCATAACGACTCTTCACCCATTCTGCATCGCTGAGCTCAACTTCTTGTATGATTCTTAGGGATGGAATTTCTACTTCATTGGGAATGATAACTTATGTACCATAAACCAACATTTAAGGGGTTTCCCCGGTTGACATGCAGACTGTGGGGCGGTATCCCAGTAACACGAATGATAACTTCTCATGCCACTACTTTTTCTTTTCTATCATCTTCCTCAATATCTTCTTGATGTTCTTGTTGGCGGCTTCTACAACTCTGTTCATCTGAGGTTTGTAGGCTGTGGAATTCTTGTGTTTGATCTTGAAATTCTCGCACATAGCTTTCATCAGGTCATTGTTGAGATTTGAACCGTTGTCGGTGATGATTGAATCTGGAACTCCTAATCGGCAAACAATACGGTCGCGGACAAAGTCTGCCACGACTTTCTTAGTCACTGCTTTGTAGGATGATGCTTCGACCTATTTAGTAAAGTAATGAATTGCTACCAAGATGAACCTGTGTCACTTGGAGGCGGTAGGCTCTATCGGTCCAATAACATCCATTCCCCATGCGGCGAACGGCCAAGGTGGACTTGTTGCATTGAGCTCATTTGGAGGCACCTTTATCATATGTGCGTATACCTGACATCTGTAGCATTTCCGGACGTGCTGGATGCCGACCGTTTCCATGGTCATCCAAAAGTAACCGGCCTTGAGTATCTTCTTTTCTAAGACAAAACCATTTATGTGCAGGGCGCAGGTCCTAGCGTGAATCTCATCAAGTAGCTTGGAGCTTCTTTTGCGTCAGCATATCTCAATAATCCCAGATCGGGAGTTCTCCTGTACAAGATTCCTCCACTATGAAAGAAGTTGCTGGATAATCTCCGAAGCGTGCGTTTCTCAGTGTGATTTGCAAGTTCTGGGTATTGACCCTTCGCCAAGTACTTTTGATATCACGGAACCAAGGTTTTCCGTCTGCTTCTTCTTCAACATGGGCACAGTATGTCGGCGGGCTATGTATCTTCACTGTAATAGGATCAATGAAATTCTTATATGGATGTTGTATCATGGATGATAGAGTGGCCAAGGAATAAGTGAACTCGTTCTGAACTCTGGGGATATGCCGAAATTCAATCTTCATCAACCTCTTTCTCAGATCTTGCACATGGTGCAGATACGGAAATATCTAGGAATTCTTAGTAGCCCATTCTCCTTGCACCTGGTTTATAAGCAGGTCTGAGTCACAAATTACTAGTAGCTCCTTGACGTTCATGTCAATGGCCATGTTGAGCCCCAAGATTCAGACTTCATATTCCGCCATATTTTTGGTGCAGGGGAATCTGAGTTTAGCAGATACCGGATAATGTTGACCAGTTTCCGATATCAGGACAGCTCCAATGCCGACTCCTTTGAAGTTTGCTGCTCCATCGAAGAACATTCTCCAACCGTCATAGGATTCTGCAATGTCTTATAGTATGAATGATACCTCTTCATCGGGAAAATACGTTTTTAGGGGTTTGTATTCTCCATCCACAGGGTTTTCAGCAGGATGGTCCTCCAATGCTTGTCCCTTGACCGCTTTCTGAGTCACACAGACAATGTCGAATTGACTTGGCAGGATTTGCCACTTGGCAAGCTTGCCAGTGGGCATGGGTTTATGAAAGATGTATTTCAAGGGATCCTTCCTTGATATGAGATACGTTGTGTGAGCACCGAAGTAATGCCTCAGCTTCTGGGCTACCCAGGTTAGAGAACATCAGGTACGTTCCAATAGAGAATACCGAGCTTCGTACGGAGTGAACTTCTTACTCATATAATAAATGGCATGTTCTTTTATCCCTGTTTCGTCGTGCTATCCCAAAACGCAGCCGAATGCTCCATCTAATACTACAAGGTAGAGTAGTAAAGGTCTACCTGGCTCAGGTGGTACCAATACCAGCGGGGTTGACAAGTACTCCTTAATTCTGTCGAAGGCCCTTTGACAATCATCGGTCCATTTGGTCACGACATCCTTCTTAAGAATCTTGAAGATCGGCTCACATATAACTGTACACTGTGCTATGAACCGGTTGATGTAGTTAAGGCGCCCAAGAAAACACATCACATCTTTCTTGTTCTTTGGCGGTGGTAACTCTTGGATGGCTTTGACCTTTGACAGATCCAATTCTATCCCTCGACGGCTGATAATGAACCCGAGAAATTTACCAGCAGGAACCCTAAATGCACATTTCGTGGGGTTTTGTTTAAGATGGTATTTCCAGAACCTATTGAAGAACTTCCTCAGATCTTCTATGTGGTTGGTGGATTTCTTGAACTTGATAATAACATCGTCCACATATACTTCGATCTCCTTGTGTATCATATCGTGGAAGATAGTGGTAATAGCTCTCATATAGGTGGCCCCAGTATTTTTCAGGCCGAATGGCATCATCTTGTAGCAGTATACTCCCCACGGCGTAATGAAAGCCGTTTTCTCAGCATCATCCTCATCCATCCAGATCTGATGGTAACCAGCTAAGCAATCCATGAATGATTGTAGTTTATGCCTGGCGTAATAGTCGATCAGGATGTGTATGTTTGGCAAAGGGAAATCATCTTTCGGACTGGCCCGATTGAGATCCCAGTAGTCGATACAGACTCTGACCTTCCCATCTTTCTTTGGTACTGGAACGATTTTAGCTATCCATGTCGGATACTCCACTACCATGAGAACCATGGCGTTGATTTTCTTGGTGACTTCTTCCTTGATTTTCAAACACATATCAGGCTTGAACTTCCTGAGCTTTTTTTTACCGGTGGGCACATTGGAATTGTTCGTAATTTGTGAGCAACAATGGATGTACTCAGACCAGTCATGTCGTCATACGACCATGAAAACATGTCCTCATACTCCTTCAAATATTCTGTGTATTCCTTCTTTTCTGACGGCGACAAATGAATGCTAATACGAGTTTCCTTGACATTCTCTAAATCTCCCAAGTTGACAACCATGGTCTCGTTCAGGTTGGACATAGGTCTGTTCTCGAAATTCTCAACTTCTTTGACAATTCCATCAGGTATATCATCTTCTTCTTCTGAAGCGATGTCCGTTTGTTGCGTTGTCTCGTTGTATGTCACAGTCATCGGTTCATCAAGACAAGTAATTGTAATGTTGTATAGATGAAGTAATGAGAGAAAAATTATAGTAATAAATATTGATTCATAAACATCAAAGTGCTTTTGATAAGTTGAATAAATTTTTTAGAACATTGAAGATCTTATTGCGGAAATAAAAATACAAGAAAGGAAATCATTTAGTAAAAGATAATGAACGATGCTTGTTTAGCCTTGCTACCCCGAGGCTCGTCGGGCCCTGGCGATTTTGATTGTCCAATTCTTAAGAGATGATCCTTTGCTCACGGCCTGGATGGGCCCCTCCCCCTCCTCCTCAAAAATGACGCAGAAATCCATGTCGTCGTCTTCCAGAAATAAGTTCTTCAACGCTGCCAGCGCTTCGTCTTCCTCTGACCCACATATAACATTTGCTTGCTGAAATATCTGCTCCAAATGTGGTATTTGCTGCTCTAATGGGTAATAGGGACCGCATTATGGTGGTCACCAGTCGTTGTACTCTTGCCAAATATATTTGTATCCCAGACCGAAGGTGGTGCCATGACCCTTGAGGTTTATAGGTTTGGAGATTCCGTGGAGATTCTTGCCGAGCCCTTTACCCGGCTCGTACCCTCTCCAGTTCATCATTCTTGCTATTTTATTATCCCACCATTTGTCTTTGTCTATTGCGTTAACCCGTTCAATGTGGTGGTAGGTTTCTCCACCCAGCTTCCTTCTACCTTCGACCACCGGAATGGCCTGGCGATTGTAAATGGGATTGCTTCCATCTCCGTGGATTATTACGGCCCCAGCGGCATGTATCCATGGCCTCCCTAGTAGCAGATTGTAGGACGCTGATATGTATTTCACCTCAAAATCAACTTTGAACCTTGTGGGCCCCATTTGCAAACATAGGTTGATCTCGCCGATGGTGGACCTCTGTGAACCGTCGAAAGTTTTCACATTCATCGACCCCTCTCTTATCTCATACAGCCCTTTGCCCAATTTCTTGAGCGTTGTCAATGGACAAATATTGACACTGGATCCCCGGTCAATTAGAATCCTGGTGATGAAGTAGTCCTCACATTGCACTGTGATGTGCAGCGCTTTGTTATTACTTAATCCCTCAGGTGGCAGTTCATCCTCGTGGAAAGTGATCTTATGACTCTCCAGCACTTGACCTACTATGTTGGCCATTTCCCCACTAGTGATGTTATTTGGAATATGTGCTTCGTTCACCACTTTCATCAAAGCATTCTGATGCGTCTCGGAATTTTGTAGCAATGACAGAATGGATATTTGAGCAGGGTTTTGTTTAACTAGTCAATGATGGAGTAATCTTTGGCCTGCACCTTCCTCCAAAGTTCATATGGGCTGTCTCAATAATGGGTGGCTTGTTGGAAGCCATTTTGCTTGATTCTGCCAAATGGTCTGGTGTATAGAGCATGTCGGTCCTTGTCATACCCTGTGCCGCAGTAGCTTCTTTGATCTTGACCTTGCCTTTCACTCTTGCCTCTGCTACATAATCCCATGGTACAACATTAGTGTAGAAGGGTGGCATGGTTGATATTGCCACTGTGATTGGTGCAACTATCTTTACTTCGAAAAGAACATGTGCCTTAGCAGGTGGCATGACTGCAACCTAAAATGTGCGGGTGCTTTTGTAGGTGGCATAACTTCGACCTCAAACGCACATATGGCTTTGCAGATGGTGCTGCTTCAAACTTAAAAGGCACTAATGCAACTATCTTAGCATCTCCAGATGGCTGGATCTAGACTATGATAGGATTAAGAGTAACTGTTGGCTTCTTTGTGTCATCACCTTCTATGATCAACCCAATCGACCCCTCTGGGTCCCAATCTTCTTCGATCATGTGGATGCCTCTACCCTTATGGTCTGGGAGTCGATTGTTGCGGACATTAGGAGCACATTCCTTTTCTACAATGATCTTTTTGTCGACCATGGATTGCATTTTATCCGTCAGGGAGCGACATTCATCAATTGTGTGTCCCTTCATGTCGGAATGGTATGCACATGTTTTATTTGGATTAACCCATTGAGAGGGATTCTCAGGATTGCCATTTGGGAGAGAATTTCCCTTTGGCTTCATCTTGATGTGGAAAGATCTTCTTCAACATCAGCTGCCCTGGTGTGAACTGTCTAAGCTTGAATTTCTTGTTGAAAGCTCGGGTCATTCTATTCCGGTAAAGTTGTCAGTGACATATTGCATTCATTTTTTTTCCGTCTATGAGGGCCAATTGCTCATAATGGCTCTTCACCCGTTCTGCATCGGTGAGCTCAGCTTCTTGTATGATTCTTAGGGATAGAATTTCTACTTCATTGGGAATGATAGCTTATGTACCATAAGGAGTTGCCATGGTTGATGTGCAGACTGTGGTGCGGTATCCCAGTAACGCGAATGATAACTTCTTATGCCACTGCTTTTGCTTTTCTATCATCTTCCTCAATATCTTCTTGATGTTCTTGTTAGCGGCTTCTACAACTCCGTTCATATGAGGTTTGTAGGCTATGGAATTCTTGTGTTTGATCCTGAAATTCTCGCACATAGCTTTCATCAGGTCACTGTTGAGATTGGAACCGTTGTAGGTGATGATTGAATCTGGAACTTCTAATCGGCAAACAATACGGTCGCGGACAAAGTCTGCCACGACTTTCTTAGTCACTGCTTTGTAGGATGTTGCTTCGACCCATTTAGTGAAGTAATCAATTGCTACCAAGATGAACCTGTGTCACTTGGAGGCGGTAGGCTCGATCGGTCCAATAACGTCCATTCCCTATGCGGTGAACGGCCAAGGTGAACTTGTTGCATTGAGCTCATTTGGAGGCACCTTTATCATATCTGCGTATACCTGACATCTGTGGCATTTCCGAACATGCTGGATGCCGACCGTTTCCATGGTCATCCAAAAGTAACCGGCCCTGAGTATCTTCTTTGCTAAGACAAAACCATTTATGTGCGGGCCGCAGGTCCCAGCGTGAATCTCATCAAGTAGCTTGGAGCTTCTTTTGCGTCAGCATATCTCAATAATCCCAGATCGGGGGTTCTCCTGTACAAGATTCCTCCACTATGAAAGAAGTTGTTGGATAATCTCCGAAGCATGCATTTCCCAGTTTGATTTGCAAGTTCTGGGTATTGTCCCTTCGCCAAGTACTCCTTGATATCATGGAACCAAGGTTTTCCGTCTGCTTCTTCTTCAGCATGGACACAGTATGTCGACGGGCTATGGATCTTCACCGTAATAGGATCAATGAAATTCTTATCTGGATGTTGTATCATAGATGACAGAGTGGACAAGGAATAAGCGAACTCGTTCTGAACTCTGGGGATATGCCAAAATTCTATCTTCATGAACCTCTTTCTCAGCTCCTGCACATGGTGCAGATACGGCAGTATCTTGGAATTCTTAGTAGCCCATTCTCCTTGCACCTGGTTTATAAGCAGGTCTGAGTCACAAATAACTAGTAGCTCCTGGACGTTCATGTCAATGGCCATGTTGAGCCCTAAGATTCAGACTTCATATTCCGCCATATTTTTTGTGCAGGGGAATCTAAGTTTAGCAGATACCGGATAATGTTGACCAGTTTCCGATATAAGGACAACTCCAATGCCGACTCCTTTGAAATTCGCTACTCCATCGAAGAACATTCTCCAACCGTCATAGGATTTTGCAATGTCTTATAGTACGAATGATACCTCTTCGTCGGGAAAATACGTTTTCAGGGGTTCGTATTCTCCATCCACAGGGTTCTCAGCAGGATGGTCCACCAATGCTTGTCCCTTGACCGCTTTCTGAGTCACATAGACAATGTCGAATTGACTCGGCAGGATTTGCCACTTGGCGAGCTTGCCAGTGGGCATGGGTTTATGAAAGATGTATTTCAAGGGGTCCTTTATTGATATGAGATATGTTGTGTGCGCACAGAATGAATGCCTCAGCTTCTGGGCTACTCAGGTTAGAGCACATCAGGTACGTTCCAATTGAGAATATCGAGCTTCGTACGGAGTGAACTTCTTACTCAGATAATAAATGGCATGTTCTTTTATCCCTGTTTCGTCGTGCTATCCCAAAACGCAGCTGAATGCTCCATCTAATACTACAAGGTAGAGTAGTAAAGGTCTACATGGCTCAAGTGGTACCAATACCGGCGGGGTTGACAAGTACTCCTTAATTCTATCGAAGGCCCTTTGATAATCATCGGTCCATTTGGTCACGACATCCTTCTTAAGCATCTTGAAGATCGACTCACATATAACTGTAGACTGTGCTATGAACCGGTTGATGTAGTTAAGGCGCCCAAGAAAACTCATCACATCTTTCTTGTTCTTTGGCGGTGGTAACTCTTGGATGGCTTTGACCTTTGACAGATCCAATTCTATCCTCGACGGCTGACCATGAACCCGAGAAATTTACCAGCAGGAACCCTGAATGCACATTTCGTGGGGTTTAGTTTTAGATTGTATTTCCAGAACCTATTGAAGAACCTCCTCAGATCTTCTATATGGTCGGTGGATTTCTTGAACTTGATAATAACATCGTCCACACATACATCGATCTCCTTGTGTATCATATCGTGGAAGATAGTGGTCATAGCTCTCATATAGGTGGCCCCAGCATTTTTCAGACCGAATGGCATAATCTTGTAGCAATATACTTCCCACGGCGTAATGAAAGCCGTTTTCTCATCATCATCCTCATCCATCCAGATCTGATGGTAACCAGCGAAGAAATCCATGAATGACTGTAGTTCATGACTGGCGCAATAGTCGATGAGGATGTGTATGCTTGGCAAAGGGAAGTCATCTTTCGGATTGGCCCGATTGAGATCCCGGTAGTCGGTACAGACTCTTACCTTCCCATCTTTCTTTGGTACTGGAACGATTTTAGCTAACCATGTCGGATACTCCACTACCATGAGAACCTTGGCGTTGGTTTGCTTGGTGACTTCTTCCTTGATTTTCAAACTCATGTCAGGCTTGAACTTCCTGAGCTTTTGTTTCACCGGTGGGCACATTGGAATTGTTGGTAATTTGTGAGCAACAATGGATGTAGTCAGACCACTCATGTCATCATACGACCATGCAAATAGGTCCTCAAACTCCTTCAAATATTCTGTGTATTCCTTCTTTTCTGACGACGACAAATGAATGCTAATACGAGTTTCCTTGACATTCTCTAAATCTCCCAGGTTGACAACCACGGTCTCGTTGAGGTTGGACATAGGTCTGTTCTCGAAATTCTTGACTTCTTTGACAATTTCATCAGGTATATCATCTTCTTCTTCTGAATCGATGTCCGTTTGTTGCGTTGTCTCGTTGTATGTCACAGTCATCGGTTCA
The DNA here is from genome assembly GCA_005239495.1 of Nicotiana undulata. Classification (NCBI taxonomy): domain Eukaryota; kingdom Viridiplantae; phylum Streptophyta; class Magnoliopsida; order Solanales; family Solanaceae; genus Nicotiana; species Nicotiana undulata. The sequence continues at coordinate 42,334 of ML254718.1, read as the reverse complement.
TCAAGACAAGTAATTGTAATGTTGTATAGATAAAGTAATGAGAGACAAATTATAGTAATAAATATTGATTCATAAACATAAGATTGCTTTTGATAAGTTGAATAAATGTTTTTAGAACATTGAAGATCTTATTGCGGAAATAAAATTACGAAAAAGGAAATCATTTAGTAAAAGATAATGAACGATGCTTGTTTAGCCTTGCTACCCCGAGGCTCGTCGGGCCCTGGCGATTTTGATAGTCCAATTCTTAAGAGATGATCCTTTTCTCATGGCCTGGATGGAAGGGCCTTCCTCCCCCTCCTCCTAAAAAATGACGCAGAAATCCATGTCGTCGTCTTCCAGAAATAAGTTCTTCAACGCTGCTAGCGCTTCTTCTTCCTCTGACCCACATATAACATCGGCTTGCTGAAATATCTGCTCCAAATGTGGTATTGGCTACTCTAATGGGTAATAGGGACCGCACAATGGTGGTGACCAGTCATTGTACTCTTGCCAAATATATTCGTATCCCAGACCGAAGGTGGTTCCATGACCCTTGAGGTTTATAGGTTTGGAGATTCTTGCCGAGCCCTTTACCCGGCTCGTACCCTCTCCAGTTCATCATTCTTGCTATTTTATTATCCCACCATTTGTCTTTGTCTATTGCGTTGACCCGTTCAATGTGGTGGTAGGTTTCTCCACCGAGCTTCCTTCTACCTTCGACCACTGGAATGGCCTGGCGACTGTAAATGGGATCGCTTCCATCTCCGTGGATGATAACGGCCCCAGCAGTATGTATCCATGGCCTCCCTAGTAGCATATTGTAAGACGCTGATATGTATTTCACCTCAAAATCAACTTTGAACCATGTGTGCCCCATTTGCAAACAAAGGTTGATCTCGCCGATGGTGGACCTCTGTGAACCGTCGAAGGTTTTCACATACATCGACCCCTCTCTTATCTCATACAGCCCTTTGCCCAATTTCTTGAGCGTTGTCAATGGACAAATATTGAGACTGGATCCCCCGTCAATTAGAATCCTGGTGATGAAGTAGTCCTCACATTGCACTGTGATGTGCAGCGCTTTGTTATGACTTAATCCCTCAGGTGGCAGTTCATCCTCGTGGAAAGTGATCTTATGACTCTCCAGCACTTGACCTACCATGTTGGCAATTTCCCCACTAGTGATGTTATTTGGCATATGTGCTTCGTTCAGCACTTTCATCAAAGCATTCTGGTGCATCTCGGAATTTTGTAGCAATGACAGAATTGATATTTGAGCAGGGTTTTGCTTAACTAGTCAATGATGGAGTACTCTTTGTCCTGCACCTTCCTCCAAAGTTCATATGGGTTGTCTCAACAATGGGTGGCCTGTTGGAAGCTTGTTTGCTTGATTCTGCCAAATGTTCTGGTGTATAGAGCATGCCGGTCCTTGTCATAACCTGTGCCGCAGTAGCTTCTTTGATCTTGACCTTGCCTTTCCTTCTTGCCTCTTCTACATAAACCCATGGTACAACATTAGTGTAGAAGGGTGGCATGGTTGATATCCCCACTGTGATTGGTGCAACTATCTTTACTTCGAAAAGAACATGTGCCTTAGCAGGTGGCATGACTGCAACCTCAAATGTGCGGGTGCTTTTGTAGGTGGCATAACTTCGACCTCAAATGGAGCAGATGGCTTTGCAGGTGGTGATGCTTCAAACTTAAAAGGCACTGATGCAACTATCTTAGCATCTCCAGATGGCTGGATCTGGACTATGATAGGATTAAGAGTAACTGCCGGCTTCTTTGGTCATCACCTTCTATGATCAACCCAATCGACCCCTCTAGGTCCCAATCTTCCTCGATCATGTGGATGCCTTTACCTTTATGGTCTGGGAGTGGATTGTTGCGGACATTGGGAGCACATTCCTTTGCTACAATGATCTTGTTGTCAACCATGGACTGTATTTTATCCGTCAGGGAGCGGCATTCATCAATTGTGTGTACCTTCATGTCGGAATGGTATGCACAGGTTTTATTTGGATTAACCCATTGACAGGGATTCTCAGGATTGCCAGTTGGGAGAGAATTTCCCTTTGGCTTCATCTTGATGTGGAAAGATCTTCTTCAACACCAGCTGCCCTGGTGTGAACTGTCTAAGCTTGAATTTCTTGTTGAAAGCTCAGGTCATTCTATTCCGGTAAAGTTGTCAGCGACATATTGCATTCATCCTTTTTCCGTCTATGAGGGCCAGTTGCTCATAACGGCTCTTCACCCATTCTGCATCACTGAGCTCAGCTTCTTGTATGAATCTTAGGGATGGAATTTCTAATTCATTGGGAATGATAGCTTATGTACCATAAACCAGCATTTAAGGGGTTGCCCCAGTTGATGTGCAGACTGTGGTGCGGTATCCCAGTAACGCGAATGATAATTTCTCATTCCACTGCTTTTGCTTTTCTATCATCTTCCTCAATATCTTCTTGATGTTCTTGTTGGCGGCTTCTACAACTCCGTTCATCTAAGGTTTGTAGGCAGCGGAATTCTTGTGTTTGATCTTGAAATTCTCGCACATAGCTTTTATCAGGTCACTGTTGAGATTGGAACCGTTGTCGGTGATGATTGAATCAGGAACTCCTAATCGGCAAACAATACGGTCGCGGACAAAGTCTGCCACGACTTTCTTAGTCACTGCTTTGTAGGATGCTGCTTCGACCCATTTAGTGAAGTAATCAATTGCTACCAAGATGAACCTGTGTCACTTGGAGGCGGTAGGCTCGATCGGTCAAATAACGTCCATTCCCCATGCGGCGAACGGCCAAGGTGAACTTGTTGCATTGAGCTCATTTGGAGGCACCTTTATCATATCTACGTATACCTGACATCTGTAGCATTTCCGGACGTGCTGGATGCCGACCGTTTCCATGGTCATCCAAAAGTAACCGGCCCTGAGTATCTTCTTTGCTAAGACAAAACCATTTATGTGCGGGCTGCAAGTCCCAGCGTGAATCTCATCAAGTAGCTTGGAGGCTTCTTTTGCGTCAGCACATCTCAATAATCCTAGATCGGGAGTTCTCCTGTACAAGATTCCTCCACTATGAAAGAAGTTGCTGTATAATCTCCGAAGCGTGCGTTTCTCTGTGTGATTTGCAAGTTCTGGGTATTGTCCCTTCGCCAAGTACTCCTTGATATCATGGAACCAAGGTTTTCCGTCTGCTTCTTCTTTAACATGGGCACAGTATGTCAGCGGGCTTTGGATCTTCACTGTAATAGGATCAATGAAATTCTTATCTGGATGTTGTATCATAGATGACAGAGTGGCCAAGGAATAAGAGAACTCGTTCTGAACTCTGGGGATATGCCGAAATTCTATCTTCATGAACCTCTTTCTCAGCTCCTGCACATGGTGCAGATACGGCAGTATCTTGGAATTCTTAGTAGCCCATTCTCCTTGCACCTGGTTTATAAGCAGGTCTGAGTCACAAATTACTAGTAGCTCCTGGACGTTCATGTCAATGGCCATGTTGAGCCTTAAGATTCAGACTTCATATTCCGCCATATTTTTGGTGCAGGGGAATCTGAGTTTAGCAGATACCGGATAATGTTGACCAGTTTCCGATATCAGGACATCTCCAATGCCGACTCCTTTGAAATTCGCCGCTCCATCGAAGAACATTCTCCAACCATCATAGGATTCTGCAATGTCTTATAGTATGAATGATACCTCTTCATCGGGAAAATACGTTTTTAAGGGTTCGTATTCTCCATCCACAGGGTTCTCAGCAGGATCGTCCTCCGATGCTTGTCCCTTGACCGCTTTTTGAGTCACATAGACAATGTCCAATTGACTCGGCAGGATTTTCCACTTGGCGAGCTTGCCAGTGGGCATGGGTTTATGAAAGATGTATTTCAAGGGATCCTTCCTTGATATGAGATATGTTGTGTGCGCACAGAAGTAATGCCTCAGCTTCTGGGCTACCCAGGTTAGAGCACATCAGGTACGTTCCAATAGAGAATACCGAGCTTCGTACGGAGTGAACTTCTTACTCAGATAGTAAATGGAATGTTCTTTTATCCCTGTTTTGTCGTGCTATCCCAAAACGCACCCGAATGCTCCATCTAATACTACAAGGTAGAGTAGTAAAGGTCTACCTGGCTCAGGTGGTACTAATACCGGCGGGGTTGACAAGTACTCCTTAATTCTATCAAAGGCCCTTTGACAATCATCGGTCCATTTGGTCACGACATCCTTCTTAAGAATCTTGAAGATCGGCTCACATATAACTGTAGATTGTGCTATGAACCGGTTGATGTAGTTAAGGCGCCCAAGAAAACTCATCACATCTTTCTTGTAATTTGGCAGTGGTAACTCTTGGATGGATTTGACCTTTGACAGATCCAATTCTATCCCTCGACGACTGACAATGAACCCGAGAAATTTACCAGCAGGAACCCTGAATGCACATTTCGTGGGGTTTAGTTTTAGATTGTATTTCCAAAACCTATTGAAGAACTTCCACAGATCTTCTATGTGGTCGGTGGATTTCTTGAACTTGATAATAACATCGTCCACATATACTTCGATCTCCTTGTGTATCATATCGTGGAAGATAGTGGTCATAGCTCTCATATAGGTGGCCCCAGCATTTTTCAGGCCGAATGGCATCATCTTGTAGCAGTATACTCCCCACGGTGTAATGAAAGTCGTTTTCTCAACATCATCCTCATCCATCCAGATCTGATGGTAACCAGCGAAGCAATCCATGAATGACTGTAGTTCATGCCTGGCGTAATAGTCGATCAGGATGTGTATGTTTGGCAAAGGGAAATCATCTTTCGGACTGGCCCGATTGAGATCCTGGTAGTCGGTACAGACTGTGACCTTCCCATCTTTCTTTGGTACTGGAACGATTTTAGCTAACCATATCGGATACTCCACTACCATGAGAACCTTGGCGTTGATTTTCTTGGTGACTTCTTCCTTGATTTTCAAACTCATGTCAGGCTTGAACTTCCTGAGCTTTTGTTTTACCGGTGGGCACATTGGAATTGTTGGTAATTTGTGAGAAACAATGGATGTACTCAGACCAGTCATGTCATCATACTACCATGAAAATATGTCCTCATACTCCTTCAAATATTCTGTGTATTCCTTCTTTTCTGACGGCGACAAATGAATGCTAATACGAGTTTCCTTGACATTCTCTGAATCTCCCAGGTTGACAACCACGGTCTCGTTCAGGTTGGACATAGGTTTGTTCTCGAAATTCTCGACTTCTTTGACAATTTCATCAGGTATATCATCTTCTTCTTCTGAATCTATGTTCGTTTGTTGCGTTGTCTCGTTGTATGTCACAGTCATCGATTCCTCAAGGCAAGTAATTGTAATGTTGTATAGATAAAGTAATGAGAGAAAAATTATAGTAATAAATATTGATTCATAAACATGAAAGTGCTTTTGATAAGTTGACTAAATGTTTTTAGAACATTGAAGATCTTATTGCGGAAATAAAAATACGAAAAAGGAAATCATTTAGTAAAAGATAATGAACGATGCTTGTTTAGCCTTGCTACCCCGAGGCTCGTCGGGCCCTGGCGGTTTTGATAGTCCAATTCTTAAGATATGATCCTTTGCTCACGGCCTGGATGGAAGGGCCTTCCCCCCCCCCCCCCCCCCCCCCCCAACCACCCCAACACA
>ML254718.1:456-36603 GCA_005239495.1 Nicotiana undulata | reverse complement strand
CCCCCCCCCCCCCCTCCTCCTCAAAAATCACGCAACAATCCATGTCGTCGTCTTCCAGAAATAAGTTCTTCAACGCTGCCAATGCTTCTTCTTCCTCTGACCCACATATAACATCGGCCTGCTGAAATATCTACTCCAAATGTGGTATTGGCTGCTCTAATGGGTAATAGGGACCGCACAATGGTGGTGACCAGTCGTTTTACTCTTGCCAAGTCTATTCGTATCCCAGACCGAAGGTGGTGCCAAGACCCTTGAGGTTTATAGGTTTGGAGATTCTTGCCGAGCCCTTTACACGGCTCGTACCCTCTCCAGTTCATAATCTTGCTATTTTATTATCCCACCATTTGTCTTTGTCTATTGCGTTGACCCGTTCAATGTGGTTGTAGGTTTCTCAACCCAGCTTCCTTCTACCTTCGACCACCGGAATGGTCTAGCGACTGTAAATGGGATTGCTTCCATCTCCGTGGATGATTACTGCCCCAGCAGCATGTATCCATGGCCTCCTTGGCAGCAGATTGTAGGACGCTGATGTGTATTTCACCTCAAAATCAACTTCGAACCATGTGGGCCCCATTTTCAAACAAAGGTTGATCTCGCCGATGGTGGACCTCTGTGAACCGTCGAAAGTTTTCACATTCATCGACCCCTCTCTTATCTCATACAGCCCTTTGCCCAATTTCTTGAGCGTTGTCAATGGACAAATATTGAAACTGGATCCCCCGTCAATTAGAATCCTGGTGATGAAGTAGTCCTCACATTGCACTGTGATGTGCAGCGCTTTGTTATGACTTAATCCCTCAGGTGGCAGTTCATCCTCGTGGAAAGTGATCTTATGAATCTCCAGCACTTGACCTACCATGTTGGCCATTTCCCCACTAGTGATGTTATTTGGCATATGTGCTTCGTTCAGCACTTTCATCAAAGCATTCTGGTGCGTCTCAGAATTTTGTAGCAATGACAGAATGGATATTTGAGCAGGGTTTTGTTTAACTAGTCAATGATGGAGTACTCTATGGCCTGCACCTTCCTCCAAAGTTCATATGGGCTGTCTCAATAATGGGTGGCCTGTTGGTAGCCTGTTTGCTTGATTCTGCCAAATGTTCTGGTGTATAGAGCATGCCGGTCCCTGTCATACCCTGTGCCGCAGTAGCTTCTTTGATCTTGACCTTGCCTTTCTTTCTTGCCTCTGCTACATAATCCCATGGTACAACATTAGTGTAGAAGGGTGGCATGGTTGATATCGCCACTGTGATTGGTGCAACTATCTTTTCTTCGAAAAGAACATGTGACTTAGCTGGTGGCATGACTGCAACCTCAAATGTGCGGGTGCTTTTGTAGGTGGCATAACTTCGACCTCAAACGGCGCAGATGACTTTGCAGGTGGTGCTGCTTCAAACTTAAAAGGCACTGATGCAACTATCTTAGCATCTCCAGATGGCTAGATCTGGACTATGATAGGATTAAGAGTAACTACTGGCTTCTTTGGGTCATCACCTTCTATGATCAACCCAATCGACCCCTCTGGGTCCCAATCTTCTTCGATCATATGGATGCCTCTACCCTTATGGGTGGATTGTTGCGGACATTGGGAGCATATTCCTTTGCTACAATGATCTTGTTATCGACCATGGACTGTATTTTATCCGTCAAGGAGCGGCATTCATCAATTGTGTGTCCCTTCATGTCGGAATGGTATGCACAGGTTTTATTTGGATTAACCCATTGAGAGGGATTCTCAGGATTGGCAGCAGGGATAGGAGTGACATAACCAGCAACTTTCAGTTTTTCGTACATCTGGTCGATAGGTTCAGCAATGGCAGTGTATTGTTTAGGAGGTCTGCGGTCAAAATTTGGTCGAGGTCTAGGGAAGTTTTGGCGAGCAGGGGGTGACTGATAGTGGGATGGTTGAGAGTTATAGGTATGGTAAAAACACGAGCAGGCTAGGAATATCTGGGAGACGAGGTCGATAGGTAGGTCGTGGGACGACTGATATGTTGGTGGTGGTGCTTAGTATGAGGGTGAGGGTGCTTGGTATGAGGGTGCTGGCTAATATGTGAGTGGAGGTGTTTGGTAGGTTTGGTATTTCAGTGGGGATTTTGTTCTTTGTGCAACCATTTCGACTCCCTCATCTCTCTTCTTTGACACACCACCAGACTGTAGGGCCTTATTCGTAGTTTGTAAGGCTTCAAAGTTAGTGACCATTCCTCTTTTAATTCCTTCCTCAATCCTTTTGCCTAACTTGATAATATCAGAGAATTTGTGGTTCTCAATTACAATCAACCGCTCATAATACTATGGGTCTTGTGCTCGGACAAAGAATTTGTTCATTTGTTCTTTGTCTAAGGTAGGCCTGACCTTTGCAGCTTCAGATCTCAAGCGAGTAGCATACTCGCGAAAAGTTTCTGTAGGCTTCTTTTTCAGATTATGAATGTAGAACACATCTGGAGCGTTCTCTGTATTAAACTTGAACTGGTCCATGAAGTCGGACACTATGCTTACCCTATTTGACCATTTCCTGGGGTCTTGGCTGATGTACCAAGATAGAGCATCTCTTGTTAAGCTCCTCATGAACAACTTCATGCGAATCTTTTCAACCTTCCGTACTCCAACAAGTTTGTCACAGTAGGTCCTCAGATGGACCTTCAGATCACCTGTACCATCGAACATTTCGAACTTACAAGGTTTGTACCCCTCGAGCAGTTCGACATCGGGCTGTATGAAGCGCTCTTTGTAGTTTAGCCCCTCGATTCCTTTGCTTCCCTCAACGCCTTGAACTCGGCTGGTCAACTTCTTAAGTTCCTCAACCAAATTCATGATAAGGAAATCCTTCTCACTGGATTCGGGTGTGTAGGAAATGGGTAGGGTGGAGTATGGCATAGTCTCCACATAGATGGGGTTGTTGTGATTGCCTGGTGTTTGGGTGTAAAGGTGGTCATTTTAGGAGTTTTGCGGTTCAGAGATGATTATCGAGGTGTTTCTAGGAGCGTGGAAGGTGTTGTGCTGGTACTGTGGTGGGATAGTTTGATTTTTTAGTGGAGTTATATGATGACAAGTGTTGGGAGGATTTTGCTTGTTCTGAGGAGGTAAGGGATTCTGAGTGACATCCGGGACACTAAGTGAGAAGGATAGGTTCGCCAAATTCCAGACCTGCTCAAGCTTACATTGGAGCTTCAACAACTTTTGTTCGAGCTGTGACATAGGTTCATTCTTAACTTGAATACCTTGGCCGTCATTGGCCTCTACCCGTTCAATTGTATTTTTTTTCCTGATACTGCCTGAATCTTCCATTTTCTTTTTGCCTTTGCTTCTTCCTTTGGGAGGACTAGGAGGAGGGGAGGGTGGAGGGCCCCTAGATCTTGTGAGGTATGATGATGATGCCAGAGTGCACGAACCAACCTTTGGGATCAGTTCTTGCCCCTCGTATTGTTTGCCTATAATAACAGCTACCAGTCGAGTATTTAGATGGCTCCTAGTGATGCATTATATGGTAGACGGTGTAGGTCGCCAGTTGGATGGTTTGAGCCGGGAGAGGCTCAGTTATTAGGTATGGATCTAGTGTAAGAGGCCTTGGACAAGGTCAATATTATACAGGATCGGCTTCGCACAACTCAATCCAGGCAAATGCATTATGCTGACCGTAGAGTTCGTGATGAGGCATTCATGGTCGGGTAGAGGGTATTGCTTCGGGTATCACCCATTAAGGGTTTCATGAGATTTTGGAAGAAGAGAAAGTTGAGCTCTAGGTACATCGGGCCATTTGAGATCATCGAGAGAGTGGGGGAGGTTTCTTATAGACTCGCGTTTCCTCCAGGATTATCTTCAATCCATCCGGTATTCCATGTGTCCATGCTCCAAAAATATCATGGTGACCCGTCCCACGTGTTAGATTTCAACTCTGTCTAGTTGGACAAGGATTTGACTTATGAGAAGGAGCTGGTAGCCATTCTAGGGTGGACTGGTGGGATCGGGTTGCAAGCTGCAACATGAGTAATAAAGATGAATGTTCATACAATTACTGATTATATAATGGAATTGGGATGCGCGCCTCATCATCTTGTTGTTTGTGTAATCTTCATCAGCTGTGATTTTATTCTATAGCATTTTAACTCTATTAAGGATTGATTATAGCTGAGTACTGGCAAGATAATTGAGTTCCGTATTATTTTGCTGCAAGGTACTATTCCCTTTCAATCCGTACTTCCTTTCTTGCTTTATTATAAACTGTATAAAGTTATATTGTAAATGCCCCGCCATAGCCTCATCACTACCTCAACGAGGTTAGGCTCGGCACTTACCAGTACATGTTGTCGGTTGTACGAATGCTGCACTCAGCTTTTTCTGTGCAGTTTTCGAAGCAAGTTGTGGCCGATCGAGAGGTCGCTTGCAAGCATTCATCTAGGAGACCTAAGGTAGTCCTTCATGTTTCCTCAAGCCCTGGTGTCCCCTCCTATGTTCCTATTTTCCTGTTTTATCTTCTTTCGAGACAGATGTAGTTTTCTTTCAGACTAATACTTGTATATATTCTTAGTATGTTCGGGGATTGTGACACCAGTTTCTAGGTGATAACAGTTTCAGTATTGCTAATAGTATATAGATAAACAGTTTATTATGTACTTCCGCATCTATTTCAGTGTAATTTAGCTTGTTAAATCTTGTCTATAAAAATGTAACGGGAAAAGGTGACTATAACTGTAACATTGGCTTGCCTAGCAAGTTCGATGTTAGGCGCCATCACAAGTTGGTATTAGATCACTAGGTTGCTTAGGTCTCACAATTCATGGACAAGCATAGTAGAGTCTGGGGGATACATATGGAGACATCGTACTTATTTCCCAGAGGCTAGGAACAAGTTCAATTTTATTCAACTCTGTTGTGTGATTCTTGTTATCCCAATACTGATAGAACTCTTCTATTATTATTCTCTCGCGAATGGCGAGAACACGTACCTCTTCTTCCGCTAATCACCAGTCGGTTCCTCCCGTAACAGCTCCTATGAGGGGTAGAGGCCGAGGCAGGGGCAGGGTTCAGCCTAGAGCCCGAGCAGCAGCCCCAACCGTGGAGCCTCAGGTTGAGTTCGATGAAAAGGCTCAAGCTCAGGCTATTCCTGCCAGTCCAGCTTACGTCCACGAGGGGTTTATGGCCACCTAAGTGCTCCATGATGCTTTGGTCCGATTAGTAGTCCTTATGGAGAGTGTGGCCCAGACTGGCTCATTCCCCATGGCACCAGCTATATCTCAGGCTGGGGGAGGAGCCCAGACGCCTGCTACTCATACTCTGGAGCAGATGGCTCCCTAGTTCCAGAGCCTAGCCGCTTATCCAGTCGGGGTAGTTCAGCCAGTTGCGGCGGCACAGCCTGGTGATGGGGCAGATATGTCTTCCAAGGCTTTGTGGAGATTGGATAGGTTTACCAAGTTCATTCAAGTTCACTTCACTGGTGCTACTTCAGAGGACCCCCAGTAGTATCTTGATAGTTGTCGTGTGGTTCTTCGGAATATGGGTATATTGGAGACCAATAGGGTCGACTTCGCTGCTTTTCAGATGACTGGTTCCGCAAAGAAATGGTGGAGGGATTATTTATTGACTAGACCAATTGAGTCGCCTACTCTTACTTGGGCTCATTTCTCACATCTCTTCTTGGAGAAGCTTCTGCCTATCACTACGAGAGAGGAGCGTCGCCGTGAATTCGAGCGTCTCCAGTAGAGCAGCATGTCTTTACTCAGTACAAGACTCGCTTTGTGGATTTGGCTCATCATGCTATTCTTTTACTTCCCACAAAGAGAGAGAGAGTGCATGGTTTATTGAAGTTCTTTCTCATCCTATTAGATTGCAGATGGCTAAGGAGACTAGGAGCGAGATTTCTTTCCAGGATGCGGCCAATGTGGTCAGGGGAGTAGATATGGTTCTTGGACAGGGATGTCAAGCGTCAGATAAGAGACTAGGTCATTTCCCTAGGTTCAACAACGCTTCATCTTGAGGCATGGGTACTTTTGGTAGAGGCCATCCTCCTAGGCCATTTCATTCAGCGCTCCAGGCATCCCACAGTGCCCCAGGTGGTCGTGGTTCTTATATACCTCTTTCCCGGCAGCCAGCTTATGGCGCACCACCAGCTCCTATCAGATCACCTCCTGTTCAGAATTATTATCGTGGTCAGCCCGCTCGTCAGGGTCAATCTTAGTTTTCACAGCCTAAGTATCAGGATGGTCGTTGCGAGTGTGGTGATTATGGGCTTATTCGGAGGACCTGTCTGAGATTATTATGTGTTCAGCCTTAGTACCAGAGTTCTCGTGCCATGGTTCTGGAAACAGCTACCGCGTCGCATGCCCAGCCATCGAGTGGTAGGGGTCAGGTAGCCAGAGGTAGGGGCTAGATTGTCAGAGGTGGAGGTCAGGCCGTAAGAGGTGGAGGCCCGCCAGTCAGTGGTCGTCCCGAAGACATGGTTCAAGGTGGTGGGGCCCAGCTCCGATGTTATGCTTTTCTAGCCAGATCTGAGGTTGAGTCCTCCGATGCTGTTATACCAGGTACTGTTTCAGTTTGCAGTAGAGATGCTTCAGTTCTATTTGATCCTGGGTCTACTTACTCCAATGTGTCATCTTATTTTTCTTCATATTTGGTTGTGCCCCGTGATTCATTGAGCACCCCTGTATATGTGTCCATGCCCAAGGGGGATGCTATTGTTGTAGATCATATGTATCGCTCGTGTGTGGTCGCTATTGGGGGTCTTGAGACTAGTGCAGGCCTTTTACTCCTTGATATGGTTTATTTTGATGTTATATTGAGCATGGAATGGTTGTCGCCTTATCACGCCATCTTGGATTGTCATGCCAAGATAGTGACCTTAGCCTTGGCGGGGTTGCCTCAATTACAGTAGAGGGACCCCCGGTCATTCTTCTAGCAAGGTCATTTCTTACGTGAAGGCTCGACGTATGGTCGAGAAGGGATGTTTGGCCTATTTGGCATATGTTCGTGATTTTATTTCTGAGGTTCCTTCTATGGATTCTATGCCTGTTGTTCGTGAGTTTCCTGAGGTATTTCCTGCACACCTGCCAGGGATTCCACCCGACATGGATATTAATTTTTGCATTGACTTGGCTCCGGGCACTCATCCCATTTCTATTCCACCATGCCGGATAGCCTCGCCAGAGTTGAAAGAGTTGAAGGAACAATTATAGGATCTGCTTGATATAGGCTTTGTTAGACCTAGTGTCTCCCCCTAGGGTGCACCAGTTTTGTTTGTGAAGAAGAAGGATGGGTCAATGAGGATGTGCATAGATTATCAGCAGTTGAACAAGGTCACTATCAATAACAAGTATCCGTTGCCGAGGATTGATGACTTGTTTGATCAGCTTTAGGGTGCCAAGGTATTTTCAAAGATTTAGTGGAGATCTGATTACCATCAAATGAGGATTAGGGTATCTGACGTCCCTAAGATAGCTTTTCGGATGCGGTATGGGCACTATGAGTTTCTGGTGATGTCCTTTGGGTTGGCTAATTCCCCAGGAACATTTATTGATTTGATAAACTGAGTGTTCAAGCCTTACCTGGATTCATTTGTGATTGTGTTTATTGATGACATATCGATAAACTCCCGCAGCCGTAAGGAGCATGAAATACACCTCAGGATAGTGCTCCAGACTTGGAAGGACAGTCAGTTGTATGCTAAATTTTTGAAGTGCGAGTTTTGGTTAGATTCGGTCGCTTTCTTGGGTCACATCGTATCAGTAGACGGTATTCAGGTAGATCCTAAGAAGAGTGAGGCAGTGAAGAACTAGCCTAGACCTACTTCAGGTATGGAGATCAGGAGCTTCTTCTGTTTGGCGGGTTATTACCACCGGTTTGTGTAGTGGTTCTCATCTATAGCAGCCCTGATGACTAGCTTGACCTAGAAGGGTTCCCCCCTTCAGATGGTCGGACGAGTGTAAGGCGAGCTTTCAGAAGCTCAAGAAAGCCTTGACTACAGCACCGGTATTGGTATTACCATCAGGTTTAGTATCTTACACCATATATTATGATGCCTCCCGTGTTGTGCTCGGAGCGGTATTGATGCAGGAAGGCAAGGTGATTGCATATGCGTCTCGGCAGTTGAAGGTTCATGAGAAAAATTACCATGTTCAAGACTTAGAGTTGGCAGCCATTGTTCAGGCGGTGATGATTTGGAGGCACTATCTTTATGGCGTGTCGTGTGAGGTTTTCACATATCATCGTAGCCTACAGTATCTACTCAAGTAGAACGATCTCAATTTGAGAAAGAGGATATGGTTAGAGCAATTGAAAGACTATGATATCACCATATTGTATCACCCGGGAAAGGACAATGTGGTGGCCGATACATTGAGTACGAAGTTAGCGAGTATGGGCAGCCTTGCATTAATTCCAATCAGTGAGAGGCCGTAAGCTTTAGATATCCAGACTTTGGCCAATGAGTTTTTTAGGTTGGATATTTCAGAGCCCAGTCGTGTTCTAGCTTGCACAGTCGCTCGGTCTTCCTTGTTTGAGCGTATCAGAGAGCGGCAATATCATGCAGGGTCGTAAGTGTGTGCCTAATGTTGATGGGCTTCGTGAGTTGATCCTTTTGGAGGCTCACAGTTCGTGGTATTCTCTGAGCGCCGCCATGATGTACCAAGACCTTCGGCAACATTAATGGTGGAGGAGGAGGAAAAGGGATATAGTTGCTTATGTAGCTCGGTGCCTGAACTGTCAGCAGGTGAAGTATGAGCACCAGAGACCCGGTGGTTTGCTTCAGCAGATAGAGATTCCTGAGTGGAAGTGGGAGCGTATCACTATGTACTTTGTTCTTGGACTCACGCGGACTCAGTGGAAGTTTGACGCCATGTGGGTTATTGTGGATACGCTGACTAAGTCAGCACACTTAATTCATGTGGCAGTTACCTATTCCTCGGAGCGGTTAGCACATATTTATATTCGGGAGATTGTCCGTCTTCATGGTGTGCCCGTGTCTATCATTTCTGGTCAAGATACGTAGTTTTCCTCACACTTATGGAGGGCAGTATAGCGTGAGTTGGGTACGCGGGTTGAGTTGAGCACAACATTTCATCCTCAGACGGATGGACAGTCTGAGCGTACTATTCAGATCTTGAAGGATAGGTTCTGCGCTTGTGTTATAGATGAGGATCGTGGGATCAGTTCTTTCCCCTCACATTGTTCGCCTACAATAACAGCTTCCAGTCGAGCATTTAGATGGCTCCTTGTGATGCATTATATGGTAGACGGTGCACGTTGCCATTTTGATAGTTTGATCCGGGAAAGCCTCGGTTATTGGGTACAGATCTAGTGTAGGAGGCCTTGGACAAGGTCAAGATTATATAGAATCGGCTTCGCACAACTCAGTACAGGAAAAAGGGTTATGCCAACCGTAGAGTACGTGATGAGGCATTCATGGTCGGGGAGAGGGTATTGCTTCGGGTATCGCCCATGAAGGGTGTCATGAGATTTGGGAAGAAGGGCAAGTTTAGCCCTAGGTATATTGCCATTTGAGATCCTCGAGATAGTGGGGGCGGTAGCTTATAGACTTGCGCTGCTTCCGGGGTTACCTTAAGTCCATCCGGTATTCCATGTGTCCATGCTCCGAAAATATCATGGTGACCCGCCCTACGTGTTAGATTTCAGCTTTGTTAAGTTCGACATGGATTTGAATTTTGAGGAGTAGCCGGTAGCCATTATAGGGTGGACTGGTGGGATCGAATTGCACGTCGCAACAGGAATAATAAGGGTGAATGTTCATAATGTTACTGGTTATATCAGGATGCGCACCGCATCATCTTGTTGTTTGTGTAATCTTCATCCGCTGTGATTTTATTCTGTAGCATTTAAACTCTATTAAGGATTCTTTATAGCTGAGTACTGGCAAGAGAATTGAGTTCTCTATTATTTTGCTGCAAGTTACTGTTTCCTTTCGTTCCATACTTCCGCTTTTGCTTTATTATAAATTGTATGCAGGTTATATTGTAAATGCCCCCGCCGTAGCCTCGTCACTACCTTATTGAGGTTAGGCTCGACATTTACCAGTAAATGGGGTCGGTTGTACTAATGCTTCACTCTGCACTTTCTGTGCATATTTCGGAGCAAGTTGTGGATGATTGAGAGGTCGGTTGCAGGCATTCATCTAGGAGACCTAAGGTAGTCTTACAGGTGTCCTCAAGCCCTAGCGTCCCTTCCTATGTTCCTATTAACCTGTTTTATCTTCTTTCGAGACAAATGTACTTTTCTTTCAAACTAATACTTGTAGATATTCTTAGTATGTTCGGGGATTGTGACACCAGTTGCTGGGTGATAACAGTTTTAGTATTGCTAATAGTATATAGATAAACAGTTTATTATGTACTTCCGCATCTATTTCAGTGTAATTTAGCTTGTTAAATCTTGTCTATAAAAATGTAATGGGAATTTAACTCTAACATTGGCTTGCTTAGCAAGTGCGATGTTAGTTGTCATCATGGTCTTGACGCTGGGAAATCCAGGTCGTGACAAGTTGGTATTAGAGTACTAGGTTCCTTATGTCTCACAATTTACGGACAAGCTTAGTAGAGTCTGGGGATCGGTACGGAGACGTCTGTACTTATCGCCTAGACGCTATAAAGTTAGGAACAAGTTCACTTTTATTCAACTATGTCGTGCGATTCTTATGATCCCAATACAGATTGAACTCTTCTATTCTTATTCTCTCGCAGATGGCGACAACACGTACCGCTTCTTCTATTGATCAGCAGCCGAATCCTCCAGCAGCAACTCCTACAAGGGGAAGAGGCCGAGGTTGTGCTAGAGGTTGAGGCAGGGGCAGGGTTCAGCCCATAACCTGAGAAACAAACCTAGCCGTGGAGCCTCAGGTTGAGTTCGATGAGGAGGCTCCATCTCAGGCTATTCATGTCGGACCAGCTTAGGTCCTCGAGGGGTATATTGCCGCCTCACTGCTTCAGGATGCTTTGATCCGATTAGTGGTACTTATGGAGAGTGAGGCCCAGATTGGCGCATTCCCCGTGGCACAAACTATATCTCAGGCTGGGGGAGGAGCCCACACTCCTGCTACTCATACTCCGGAGCTGATGGCTCCCCACTTCCAGACCCCAGCAGCTCATCCAGTCGGGGTAGTTCAGCTAGTTGCGGTGGCACAGCCTAGTGATGGGGCAGCTATGTCTTCCGTGGCTTTGTGGAGCTTGGATACGTTTACCAAGCTCTTTCCAGTTCACTTCAGTGGTGCTACTTCAGAGGACCCCCAGGAGTATCTTGATAGTTGTCATGATGTTCCTCGAAACAAGGGTATATTGGAGACCAATTGGGTCAACTTCGCTGCTTTTCAGATGACTGGTTCCGCCAAGAAATGGTGGAGGGATTATTTATTAACTAGAAAAGCTGGGTCACCTACTCTTACTTGGGATCAGTTCTCACATCTCTTCTTGGAGAAGTTTCTGCCTATCACTACGAGAGAGGAGCGTCCCCGTCAATTCGAGCGTCTCCAGCAGGGTAGCATAATTGTTACTTAGTACGAGACTCGCTTTGTGGATTTTGCTCATCATGCTATTCTTTTACTTCCCACAGAGAGAGAGAGAGAGGGGGGAGGTTTATTGAGGGTCTTTCTCAGCCTATTAGATTGCAAATGGCTAAGGAGACTAGGAGCGAGATTTCTTTCCAGGATGCGGCTAATATGGCCAGGCGAGTAGAGATAGTTCTTGAACAGGGAGGTCAGGGGTCAGATAAGAGACCTCGTCATTACGCTTCATCTGGAGGCAAGGGTACTTTTGGTAAAGGCCATCCACCTATGCCATTCCATTCAGCGCTCTAGGCATCCCACGGTTCCCAGGTGGTCGTCATTTTTATGTACCACCTTATGGTGCACCACCAGCTCCTATCAGAGCACCTCTTCTTCAGAGTTATTATCGTGGTCAGCCGGCTCGTCATGTCAGTTTCTGTTTTCAAAGCCTCAGTATCAGGATGTGTGTTTCGTGTGGGTGATTATAGGCATATTCGGAGGACCTGTCTGAGATTGATGGGTGTTCAGCCTCAGTACCAGAGTTCTCGTGCCATGGTTCTTGCACCAGCTACCGCGTCGCCTGCCCAGCCAGCCAAAGGTAGGGGTCAAGTAGCCAAAAGTAGGGGCCAAATTGTTAGAAGTGGAGGTTCGGCCGCTAGAGGTGGAGGCCTGCCAGTCAGAGGTCGTCCCAGAGACATGGTTCAGGGTGGTAGGGCCCAACCCCGATGTTATTCTTTTACATCCAGACCCGAGGCTAAGTCCTCCGATGTTGTTATCACAGGTACGGTTTCAGTTTGCAGTAGAGATGCTTCAGTTCTATTTGATCCAGGGTCTACTTACATGTTTAATCTTATTTTGCTTCATATTTTGTTGTGCCCGTGGGGGATTCTATTGTTGTAGATCATGCATATCGCTCATTTGTGGTCGCTATTGGGGGTCTTGAGACCAGTGTAGACCTTTTTCTCCTTGATATGGTTGATTTCGATGTTATATTGGGCATGGATTGGCTTTCGCCTTATCACGCTATCTTGGAATGTCATGCCAAGACAATTACCTTAGCTTTGTCGAGGTTGCTTCGATAAGAGTGAAGAGGGACTCCTGGCCATTCTTCCAGCAGGGTCATTTCTTCCGTGAAGGATTGGCGTATGGTCGAGAATGGGTAATTGGCCTATTCGGCATATGTTCGTGAGTCTGGTGCTGAGGTTCTTTCTATGGATTCTGTGCATAGAAACAGTTAATTCCACAGAGTAAAACTCAGATTGAACAAAGGCCCAACAATAGGAAACATTAAGGAATTATCAATAACATAAATATCTAACAATTAGAACTAAGTAGCACTTAAGGGAAAAGTCATATAAATCACAAAGTAAGACTCACGGGCATGCTTGACACCAACGAACGGATGATCTAACTACGGGCAAACAACTATAAAGTTAGATAACACCAATATAGTCAATTTTCCAGTTTTAGGAAGCAAATATAGAGTGAAGATAAGAGCGGTAAAATATTAAGTTAAGTCAATTAAGGTCAAATAACCAACGAATGAATCCAAAAGCAAGTAATTCTAATTTAAGACGGAAAGGATGAAATTAAAACCCAAGGATTCAAATATAACAATTTCAACTCATACACAGGTAACATAAGAACATACGAATCCTAGAAGTCCAATCTATTAGCAAATAAGTCCGAGTACATACTCGTCACCTTGCATACACGGACTACAATAAACAAAGAAGACTAAATCCTAAGGGGTAGTTCCCCCACACAAGGTTAGGCAAGATACTTACCTCAAAGACGATAACCCGGTACTCGAAAATGGACTTTTCGGGCGAAAAGGCCTCTGAACGGCTCAAAATCAACTAAAACAACTTCAAAGTACACATAACACGTATAAAGAATGATTTCGAATAATAAAGTTTCAATCGTTACAAAATTATGAAAATCGACCCAAAAATTCACCCCCGGGCCCGCACCTCGAAACCCAACAAATTTATCAAATTTTGATGTTATTTGGTCCTTCAAATCATGATTTTTCATTTAGAAGTTTTCTTTCAAATCCCACAATTTCTTCAACCCAAAACACAAATTAAATGATAAAAACAAGAACTAATTCATGAAATATAATTAATTCTAGTGGAAGAAGACTTACCCATTCAATTTGTGTGAAAACCCCTTCAAAAATCGCCAAGAACCGAGCTCTAGAAGTCAAAATATGATAATAATTTCCTAACCCTCGATTTTGGAATATAATATGTCTGCCCATATTTCAAAGCGTCGCGATCGCGTGAAATTATTTGCGATCGCGTAGAGGAAAACATATCACTGGTCAAAATGACTTATGCGATCGCGAAGCACGGAATGCGATCGCGTAGAAGGGAGTAATCAAGTGCTCAAAAGTGGAAATCACTATGTGAACGCGTGCCAATGGAGGAAGGAAAAAGGTGGGCTTCCGCAATCGCGAATCTAGTTGTGCGATCGCAGTGAAGGAAAAGTGTGGGTTCCCAAGCAACACTATGCGATTGCGATTTCATCTATGCGACCGCATAGAAGGAAACCAGATGACAGCTTCAGCAGTGGAAAAATGAGGAAAATTGACCCGAAGCCTATCCGAATCAAACCCGAGACCCCCTGGGACCCCGTCTAAATGCACAAACAAGTCATATAACCTAACACGGACTCGCTCGATGTTTCAAATCACATAAAACAACACTAAAATGACGGATTAAACCATAAATCAAACTTATGAATTTTCAAAACTTCAAATATCAAAACTCGTGCCGAAACCTATCAATTCAACCCGGAATGACGTGAAATTTTGCATAGAAGTCAAAATTAAAAGTACGGACCTACAGCCCCTCCCAGAATTCCATTCCGAGCACGATATCAAAATATCACCTATCGGTTGGAATCGCCGAAATTCTAACTTTCTCCAAATTACCTCAAATCATCCTACGGACTTCCAAAACCAATTCCGGACACGCGCCTAAGTCCAAAATCATCATATGAAGCTGTTGACATTAACCAAAACTCATTACGAGGTCGTTTACACCAAAGTCAAACCTCCGATCAACTTTCATCACCTAAGCTTCCAAAACTGAAAATTTGCTTCCAATTCGACTCTGGATTATCTGGTAACTGAATCCAACCACGCACGCAGGTCGATATACACAATGTGAAGTTGTTTATGAACTTATACCACCGAACGGAGCTTAAATTCCCGAAATGACCGATCGGGTCGTTACATTCTCCCCCTCTTAAACAAACGTTCGTCCTCGAATGTGTCAAGATTGACCTTGAACTTATCTACTCACTGATTGTATACTTTTAACACAAACCCGTGGGTGATCCCACGTCACCCCAACCCACATAAGCCTGATGAAACAATCATAACCGCAATATAGCCTTCACATCACCACCGATAAGCCTCATACCGCTACTTCTCCCTTCTACTCATTTACAAAGGACCTAATTCCTAATGTAGGAATTAGCCTCAACCAGCTGCACCAACTCATGATTACACACATAAGGCACGACCACACGACATAACACATCACACAAAGGCTCAAATAACACTTTTGATCACAATAGCTACCCAAAATCAACTCAACATTGGCAATTAGCCACACACCTGAAAGAACTCTGTTTCCGAGCCATGCAGTACTGATAATGATGCAATATATACGAAGACCTCATTATTAAACACCCGAACCACCAAGCCTTAACTGACACCACCGGGCACACATCCCGCAAACTAAACTAAAGAAACACATAACAAAATGACTGGATATGAATGTAGAAACATTTAATGGAACTATCAAACAAGCCTATAGGCATAATTCTCTATCAATACTGACTTACCGAAAGAAATATAACAAGGAAGAAGCAAGGCATATGAACAAATCACATGGATTCCATCCTGATAAGGTTTCAACTGCGGTACTCAGCCCGGTCCAAACATATCGAATCACATATATCACGAGGACCTCGTCCTCAAATTTGAATTGAATACTGAAAATATATCATACCAGTTGAAATTCCACCACTAATTCATCTCAGCTGATAAAATCACAAAGCCAACTGAACTCACATCTCGATGGAGTATCAAATCACAACTCGTAAACAAAATACTCAGGAAAATTACATAAAGCTTACCACGAAGAACAACAAGGACTCCCTTCCAGTTTCACTACCATCAAGAATGAATAAAACAACGATGGACACGGGCTACTACTCATAGAATCTCCCAACAGAAGCAAACACAAAATGGAGTGCAAAACATGAAACTCACTCATAAATAAAACAGCAAATAAGGGACCTCGTCTCGACCAGCAGAACTATAATGAAATACAATTGGTGCTCCTCTGTAACACATCAAAACATACCTGGGTGATGATATCTGACACGACAGCCTCTAGGTTACTATATGAAACACATCAATGGGTCCCTCTCTTGGGCGCCCTCTACTTACCTGAATACCCTGCTATAACACACCTGCCTGAATCGTGGAACAATCTCTCACTCACATCTCCACACTCAAAACAACCTCTCTACCGACGTGGCTGTGGAAAACATAAAATACGAATCCTCTGACACCCACAAGTACCTGAAATCCCCCATGCGAAGCTGTTATGCAAACTGAACTGGTTGACACAAAATTTTATGCTATGTCATACCTTGCCTCCATAATACGGACTAGTAGATTCCTGCGATCTACGAGGCCTCAGTGCCTCCCTGAACTCTCTCTCTGATCCCGTATGTCCTCTCGCTCTCGGTCCCACCTGCTCTCTAACTGGTGAGCGATCCCTACTACCTGTTGAAACAAGGCAACCTACTCTAACTCTCGAGTCCCACTGAACCAAATATCATGCCTGAATCTCCCAATGACTCTACGGACTCATCTCCTAACTGAAGCAACCAAGCGAGGTGTATATCTGGCCAACTCACTGAATCTAATGACATACTCCAATAATGACATAGCGCCCTAACGCAATTGCTCAAACTCCGCACGCCGAACATTCCGAAGGAACTGAGGTGAACCTCCCTCAAAACAATCCCGCTCATCTCCATAATACCCGAGTACGAAGAATATAGTGACACCCCTCCAGGAAACCCTGGGCACCATCTGCCGCCAATCTACTGAAAGATAGAAGGGTGATACTTCCTGTACCTCTCAAGTCCAAGGTATTCTTCCTCCGATGCTACTGCCCTAACCATGGCTGAACT
The DNA here is from genome assembly GCA_005239495.1 of Nicotiana undulata. Taxonomy (NCBI): domain Eukaryota; kingdom Viridiplantae; phylum Streptophyta; class Magnoliopsida; order Solanales; family Solanaceae; genus Nicotiana; species Nicotiana undulata. Next base: position 19,898 of record ML254718.1, on the reverse strand, counting down.
GAAACAACATGTCATGTTGCCATGACAACTGGAACCTGACCAATATGATCTCGCTGCTCTGGAGTATAGACGGTGGGAGACTGAACTCCTCCCCTGATTTGTGAAGCAACTGGTGCACTAGAATCAACCATGCCTGAGTCATTGTACCAATTATACTCAAAACTCTGCCCAGGCCTATTGAAGTTCGGGGTAGCAATAGGCACCTGTCCCCCTATTGGAACTACTGCGGCTTCTCAACGGCTGCTCTGGTAGGCATCTTAACTATGGCATGTGCTCCTAGTCGGCCTCTGTCTCTGACATTTAGGACGTTTTCTTTGGGGTAACATCATCAAGAACCACATCTCGTGTACTCACCGTCGGTGAGAGAATGGATCGATAATTTCAAACTTCAACATCAATGAATTCGCACAATAGGAATGAAGGAAGTGAAATTGTCCTAATAGTTCCGTATCCTTTCCAAGATAAGTACAGACGTCTCCGTACCGATCCGAAAGACTCTACTAAACTCGCTTATGACTCGTGGCACCTATGAACCTAGAGCTCTGATACCAGCTTGTCACGACCCAAATTTCCCTCCGTTGGGTATCGTGATGGCACCTAGTCTTAAGGACTAAGTAAGCCTAACAGTTACTAAATAACAACCATAATAAAAGGAAACTAACAGTCTCGATATATAATCTTGACAGAATTTACAAATCTTCCAAAAATCCGGCAACACAAGTCATAAGCTCTACGAATTTTCTACAACTTCTAAATACAACTGTTTGGAAATAAATACAATAGTGTATGAATAACAAATACAAAGAAGGTGACTCCGAAGCCTGCAGACACAGCAGTAGGTTACCTTGAGTCTCCTCAGCGATGATCCATGCAACTACTAACAATCAATTCCTAGATCTGTGCAAACAAAAATGCACAGAAGTGTAGTATTAGAACACCACAGCGGTGCCCAGTAAGTATCAAGACTAACCCCGATGAAGTAGTGACGAGGACTAGTCAAGACACCACTGGTCTAACAAGATAACCGACATGAATATAGAAACCGAACACTACATCTGCCTAAGACTTCACGGAATAATTTACAACAATGACAATATAATGCGAAAGGAAATTACAGAAATTAACCAGCGGAACAGCAAGAAAATACACAGAAAGATGAACAACAAAACAAGCCAAACCGGAAGAAGACACAACACAATAGAGAACACCAATAACTCAACTCTGCATCCGTTTATTCACATCGGACCTTAGCCATTAAAATCAATAAACTGGTGGAAACCTTTAAACATCAGTTCATATTGAAAACTTTGAAAATATGATCATTTCAGTATAGAAAGATCTCCTTTGAAAACATACTTTCTCTAAATGTATGTACAAGTATATTTAATGAAGAGAAATACTTAGAACATAGTCTCTTTCAAAATACGAAATTTCCAAATAGGACTTCCCAATAAATGACTTCCAAATATCATTTTCATGCGAGACAAATGCTTTTCAAATGTATCTTCGAAATAAAAGTCTTTTAGACATAACCTCTTCTAAACCATAACTTTTTCAATAATACTTTTCAATAAAATATCTTAATCATAATCTCCTCAAGATAAATCTACCGGAACTCAGTCCGTAACTCAGACATTTCCATGCAGTACAGGAGGAATCTCAAGTCTTTTCAATAATGCAATAAGTGATCGATATGAGCATCCAAATTAAAACAACGGAACATTAACACCTAAAAAAGTGCAGTAAATATCAAATAGGAACAACGGAAATAATAATGCAGAGACAAGTGCACGACATCACCCGTCGTGCTTTTACTCTCATCCTCACCAAAACAAGTGCACGACATCACCCTTCGTGCTTTTACTATCATCCTTACCAAAACAAGTGCACGGCATCACCCTTTGTGCTTTTACTCTCATCCTCACCAAAACAAGTGCACGACATCACCCTTCATGCTTTTACTCTCGTCCTCACAATAAATAAATAAAAACGGCACGGCATTATCCTTCGTGGTTTAATATCATAAACATGGCACGGCATTATCCTTCGTGCTTAAATATCATAAACATGGCACGACATCACTCTTCGTGCTTTTACACTCTCATCCTCACAATAAATAAATACACGGCATCACCCTTCGTGCTTTTACTATCATCCTTACCAAAACAAGTGCACGACATCACCCTTCATGCTTTTACTCTCGTCCTCACAATAAATAAATAAAAACGGCACGGCATTATCCTTCGTGCTTAAATATCATAAACATGGCACGACATCACTCTTCGTGCTTTTACACTCTCATCCTCACAATAAATAAATACACGGCATCACCCTTCGTGATTTACACTATTCCTCACCCAAACAACGTCAAGAACAACAGTTTGGAAATGAAAGTCAACAATAAGAACCATAAATCACAACATCCCCGCAAGGGAACCAACAATGCAAACAATATCATTAACAACACAAACAGTAATAGAAACCGTACCATCCCGTCAAGGGAGTTAACATAGAAACAAAATCATCCCGGCAAGGAAAACAACTATAACCAATCTCGCCTAAATAGTTAACTCCACAGAGTAAAACTCAGATTGAACAAAGCCCCAACAATAGGCAGCATTAATGAAATATCAATAACATAAATATATAACAATTAGACCTAAGTAGCACTTAAGGGAAAAGTCATATAAATCACAAAGTAAGACTCACGGGCATACTTGACACCAACGAACGAATGATCTAACTACGGTTAAACAAGTATAAAGCTAGATAACACTAACATAGTCAATTCGGCAGTTTTAGGAAGCAAATATAGAATGAAGATAAGAGCAGTAAAATATTCAGTTAAGTCAATTAAGGTCAAATAACCAATGAAGGAATCCAAAAGCAAGTAATTCTAATTTAAGCAGGAAAGGATGAAATTAAAAACAAAGGATTCAAATATAACAATTTCAACTCATAAACAGGTAACATAAGAACATATGAATCCTAGAAGGCCAATCTATTAGCAAATAAGTCCGAGTACGCACTCCTCACCTTGTATACACGGACTACAATCAACAAAGAAGACTCAATCCTAAGGGTTAGTTCCCCCACACAAGGTTAGGCAAGATACTTACCTCAAAGACGACAACCCGGTACTCGAAAATATACTTCTCGGGCGAAAAGACCTCCGGACGGCTCAAAATCAACTGAAACAACTTCTAAATACACATAACACGTATAAGGAATGATTCCGAATAACAAAGTTTCAATCTTTACAAAATTATGAAAATCGACCCAAAATTCGACCCCCAGGCCCGCACCTCGGAACCCGACAAATTTTACAAAATCCGATTACCACATTCCGATACGAGTTCACCCATACTAGATTTATCAAATTCCGGTGTTATTTGGTCCTTCAAATCATGATTTTTCATTTAGAAGTTTTCTTTCAAATCCCGCAATTTCTTCAACACAAAACACAAATTAAATGATAAAAACAAGAACTAATTCATAAAATATAATTAATTATAGTGGAAGAAAACTTACCCATTCGATTTGTGTGAAAAACCCTTCAAAAATCGCCAAGAACCGAGCTCTAGAAATCAAACTATGATAATAATGGCCTAACCCTCGATTTTGGAATATAATCTGTCTACCCAGATTTCAAAGCATCGCGATCGCGTGAAATTATTTGCGATCACGTAGAGGAAAAAATATCACTGGTTAAAATGACATATGCGATCGCGAAGGTACATATGCGATCGCATAGGAGGAATTTTCTGCTGGCCCAATCGTCACACTACGCGATCGCGAAGCACGGAATGCGATCGCGTAGAAGGGAGTAATCAAATGCTCAAAAGTGGATATCACTGTGCGAACACGTGCCAATGGAGGCGAACGCGAAGAAGGAAAAAGGTGGGCTTCCGCGATCGCGAATCTAGATGTGCGATCGCAGTGAAGGAAAACTTGGGGTTCCAAATGACAGGTTCAGCAGTGGAAATATGAGGAAAATTGACTTGAAGCCTATCCGAATCACACTCGAGACCCCTCGGGACCCTGTCTAAATGCACAAATAGGTCATATAACCTAACACGTACTCGCTCGAGGTTTCAAATCACATAAAACAACACTAAAACTACGGATTAAACCATAAATCAAACTTATGAATTTTCAAAACTTCAAATATCAAAACTTGTGCTGAAACCTATCAATTCAAACCCGGAATGACGTGAAATTTTGCAGATAAGTCACAATCAACACTACGGACCTACAGCCTCTCCCGGGATTCCATTCTGAGCCTGATATCAAAATTTCACCTATCAGTCGGAATCGCCGAAATTATAACTTTTGCCAAATTACCTCAAATCACCCTACGTACTTCCAAAACCAAGTCCAGACACGCGCCTAAGTCCAAAATCATCATACGAAGTTGTTGACATTAACCAAAACTTATTCCGAGGTCGTTTACACCAAAGTCAAATCTCCGGTCAACCTTTATCACCTAAGATTCCAAAACTGAAAGTTTTCTTCCAATTCAACTCTGGATTATCCGGTAACTAAATCCAACCACGCACGGAGGTCGATATATACAATGTGAGCTTACATTTCCAAAACGACCTGTCGGTTCGTTACACATAATCATGGAATTAAACCAAATATGAGTGAAGAACAATGACCCCAATCACTCTACTGAAAATCCCCTCCAACTTCGCCTTTTCCCGAGCTCTCTTGTGAATTTTGGTGTTATGAGCTTAAACCCTCGTTTTTTAACTTAAACATTCTGCCCAGGTATTTTCTACATCGCGACCGCGAAAATTCTCACGCGATCGCGAAGCACAAAAGACACTGCCTCACAGTTAGACTTACGTGATCGCAGACAAGCCCACGTGATCGCGATTCAATGCCACACAACTCCACGCGATCGCAACCTTCCTCACGCGATCGCGTAGAGCAAACGCCTCAACCTTCATCGGCTTCCTCTCTTTTACGCGAACGCATCCCTGACCACGTGTTCGCAAAGAAAAATTCCCACTCTCTCACGGGATCGCGACCAACCTTCTGCGATCGCATAGCACAAAAAAATGCAGCTCCCCGCTAAGACAACGTGATTGCGAACACTCTCCTGCGATTGTGTAGAAGGAAACCAGAAGCATTCACACAAGAAAATCTGCCAACCTTTAAGTCCAAGAATTGGTCCGTTAACTACCCGAAACACACCCGAGGCCCTCGGGACCTCAACCAAACATGCCAACACATTCGACAACCTCATTTAAACTTAGTCGAGCCATCAAACCACTCAAAACAACACCGAAACACCAAATCCACCTCGGATTCAAGCCTAAGAACTTAGAAACTTCTAAATTCCACAAACAAAGTCGAAACCTATCAAATCACCTCCAAATGACCTAAAATCTTTCACACACATCCCAAATGACTCTATGAAACTGTTCCAACTTTTGAAAATTCATTCCGACCTCGGTTGCAGGCATTCATCTAGGAGACTGAAGGTATTTCTGCAGGAGTCTGCATGTGGCATCCTCTCCTATGTTCCTATTTTCCTGATTTATCTTCTTTTGAGACAGATGTACTTTTCTTTGAAACTAAAACTTGTAGATATTCTTAGTATGTTCGTGGATTGTGACGTCAGTTTTTGGGTGATAACAGTTTCGTTATTGCTAATAGTATATCGATAACCGGTTTATTATGCTCTTCCGCTTCTATTTCAGTGTAGTTTAGCTTGTTAAATCTTGTCTATAAAAATTTAATGGGAAAAGGTGAATATAACTCTAACGTTGTCTTGCCTAGCGAGTGCGATGTTAGGCGCCATCACGGTCCTGACGGTGGAAAATCCCGGTCGTGACAGAAATAGAGACATTGGCTCTAGTAGATTTTGGATGCACAAAGGGTAAAATAAAAAGATAGTTCCACAAAATCTAAGTAAAACCCTAGATAAACCAGTCGCAACAATGCAGATGGACATAATACATAATATATGTAGATATTATGTAGATAAATCACAAGTTAGCTTTATAAATACATGTTTATATTTCTATAAGCCTAGCTACAAGGTAGATAAAATATGGGTAAGGGACTTAAACATAGATGTGGATTTTGTATTGGGATTAAGTTTCATATTACATAACAATGGTAGGTTTTTATTCATTAGAGATGGAGTAATATTTTTAAAATAAGAATAACAACAATAAAAACGGAAACTAAAATAAGAACACTTCAGAACGCAGATAATAAAAACCTGCAAGAAAAACAAAAAGAATGTTATAAAGAATGCAAGAATAAATATACATGCTGTAAAATAAATGAAGAATCTAATACAAGATGACTTTGAAATTTGTTTTTTATTATTCCATTTTTCTCCATTTATGTTTATATATTATAAAAGCATGAAAACTTTATGCTAAATGTGGAATGACTAAAATATATCTGAAATATTGATCAACTTTTATGCCCTTAAATATTTGTATAATGTAAGGATCTAATTGTAAATTACCTAATGATGAAATTCGTTTTCGATTTAAACTACACATACACCGGCGCTACAAACACTACTTGTCACGACCTCAAAACTACCCGGTCGTGATGGCGCCTATCGCGGAACTAGGCCTTCTATTTCATTACTTAAAACATAAAACAACCTTTAGTTCGAATCATCACTAATACGATATCTCATAAATATGTCGTTTAAACATTTTTAAAACATAAAATGATATGCCAAATATCTAAACACAGCCCAAAATCTCGGAGTCACTGATCACGAGCATCTAAAGAAAAATACACAAGTTTGACACAGTATCTCTAATACAAGTTAAGTCTAAGAGATGAAAATACTACAAAAGTAAGAAGAAGATAGCAGGGCTGCAGACGCGTGCAGCTACCTCGCGAATCTCCGAGAAATCCCTGGGACAGGTAAACAACTTACTCCGCCCTAGCACCTGGATCTGTACACAAGGTGCAGGGAGTACTGTGAGTACGCCAACTCAGTAGTAATGAAAGTAAATAAAGTATGAGAAATACGAAACACATAAAGCAAGTCATCAATCCACCACAAATACAGTTCTTCTTTCAAAATCGTGGATACGACAATTCATAATGCTTAACCAAATTTCAGTAAAAATCCTTTGAAATTGTGTCTTTCAATAGTTTCCATAGAAAATCAAGAAAAGTTTAGTGTTAAAATGATAGGACTCATAATTAGCCTCTCGGGCAAAATCATAAACCGCCACTCGGGCATAACATCACTCAGAATCAGTCACTCAACATACCTCACAATCACTCGGAATCAGCCCCCTGGGCAACCTCACAGTCACTTATTCCTCCTAATCACTCGTCACTCGGCACTGGCACTCAGTAGGTACCTGCGCTCCCTAGGAGTGTACAGACTCCGGAGGAGCTCCTACAGCCCAAGCGCTATAACAAGCCATCTCGTGGCATAATCACTTAGGATTTCGGCCTCTCACATATCATAAATAGTGTAATATGTTGCGGCGAGCAGCCCGATCCCATAATATTCTCACAACATAGGCCCTTGGCCTCATTCAGTCAGAAACCTCTCAAGCCACTCGGGCTATCAGTAAAATGGGGTACTCGACCCAAAATATCATTTTATACATCAAATAGTGTAAGTGAGACTGAGTTTTCGAAATCAGTTAAACATTACTGACTGAGTGTAAATCTTAAGTCAACACGGTGAGGATATAGCAGTAAAAAGCCCCTAAGGGTCCAAACACTTGGCACAAGGCCCAAATACGGCATTCAGCCCAAAACATAGTAATAATCCTTAAAACATAAAATATCATATGCTTTGTAATCAAATACGAAACTTATTAGTTTCTACGGGACGGACCAAGTCACAATCTGTACGCACACACTCGTCATCTAGCATGTGCGCCACTCCAAAATAGTGATACAATGCGAAGTCCAGGGTTTCATACCCCCAGGACAAGATTTACAATCATTACTTACCTCAAACCGGCCAAAATCCTAACTCCCGATGCCTATGCCTCTTGACTCGGCCTCCAATTGCTCCGAATCTAACAAAAATCAGTACCATATCATCAATATATGATAAAAGAACAAAACCCACGCGAAAAATATCAAATTTAATAAAAAATCCCGAAATTGGCCAAACCCGGCCCATGGGCCAACGACTCGGAATTTGATAAAAATCACAAAACTGGGATCCTTATTCACTCACGAGTATACCCATATCAAATTCATCGAAATCCGACATCAAATGGCCATTCAAATCCCCAAAATAATTTCTCCAATTTTCTTCAATTTTCTCCCAACCTTCACTCCAAATTCCCAAATTAAATGATAAAATTCAATAATTATGGAATTAGAAAAAATATGAGTGGAGAGAACTTACCCCAATCACTCTACTGAAAATTTCCTCCATATTCTCCTTCTCTCGAGCTCTCTACCTATATATTAAACATTTTGCCCAGGTATTTTATTAATCGCGATCGCGGAAATTCCCACGCAATCGCGAAGCACAAAAGACACTGCCCCACAGTTAGACTTAGGCAATCGCAGACAAGCCAACGCGATCACGATCCAATGTCACATAAATCCACGCGATTGCGTAGAGAAAATTCCTCAACCTTCACCTGCTCCCTCTCTTCTGCGCGAACGCGACCCTGAACACGCATTCGCAAAGCACAATTGACACTCTCTCACACGATTGCGACCAACCTTTTACGATCGCATAGCACAAAATGACGCAGCTCCCCGCTAAGCCTACACGATCGCGAACACTCTCCTGCAAACGCGTAGAAGGAAACCAGAAGCATTCACAACATAAATAAGCCAACCTTTAAGTCCAAGAATTGGTCCGTTAACCACCCGAAACACACCCGAGGCCCTCGGGACCTCAACCTAACATGCCAACACATCTCATAAACTCATTCAAACATAGTCAAGCCTTCAAACCACTCAAAACAACACCAAAACATCAAATCTACCTCGGCTTCAAGCCTAAGAACTTAGAAACTTCTAACTTACACAAACAACGTCGAAACTATCAATTCACTTTCGAATGACTTGAAAATTTGCACACACATCCTACATGACTCTATGAACCTGTTCCAACTTTCGGAATTCCATTCCAACCCCGATAGCTAACTTTCCACTGCCAACCGGAATCGCCAAAAATCCAATTTCGCCCATTCAAGCCTAATTCTACCCCGGACGTACGAATGACATTCCGAACACACTCCTAAGTCCCAAATCACCTAAGAAGCTATCCGAACCATAAAATCAACAGTCCGAGCTCATTCACCCATAAGTCAACTTCCGGTTGACTTTTCCAACTATTTAACCAAGTTAAGAGACTTAGTGTCTCATTTCTCTCCACAACCATGCCAAACCCATACCAATCAACCTAACACAACAAAAATGAGCTAAACAACATAAAATAAAGCATAAATGGATAAAACGGGGCTAAACTCTCGGAACAACCGGCCAGTCACTACACTACTAGAAAATGATTTTATTGGAACAATTATTGTGCATCGATTTTGTAACTGTTACAATAGATCATATATTGGAATGGTTAAAACCGTCCCAATAGAATCAAAAGTCTTTTGGGACACTTCTGAAGAATATCTGTTACAATAGTATTATAACCGTTACCATAAGTAAATATATGCAGACGGTTTGTAAAAGCGATACCATCACTACCTGAAAATTGGCCTATGGCAACGGATGTTATTGCAACGGTTCAAAAATCGTTGCTATAGATAACTTAATGCAACGGTTGTACCCGTTACAATAAGGCATGGGTGCAGTCGGCACACTTTAGCTATAAAACCGTTGCAATTGTATATGAACCGTTCCCATAGATGTTTTTTATTGCAACGTTTAACTTAACTGTTCCCATAGACGTATCTATTGGAACTTAGAAACTATTCATTGGGAACGATTTTACTCTAATTGTTTCCCTCCTAAATATTTCAGAAACCCGCCAAAACTCCTTTTTATTAATTTTTATTTTATTTTACATTGTTTTTTATTTGTATTTTTTAAAATGTAATACTTATAATTAATTGGAAGTGTATCAGATAGAAGTGACATATGCCCAAATCAAAATCAAAGTCTAAGTCGACCCTCTGCCAACCTCTTCTCACGCCGGCCGGTGACTGTGCATGCCGGTGTCAGTGCCGGTGACAGTCGACCCTCCACCAACCTCCATTAAACCCACCAGAATCTCAACAAAAACAGCCCATAAACTTTATCTCCTCCACCACAAACAGCTACCTCCTTCAATCAATTCGGACCATCCAATAATTTTAGGGGTTTTTCTCGATTAAGCTCGACTAACACTTCAAGTTCTCACAGATCCCTCATTCTAGGTTTTTGCTCGACTCTCACAATTGTTTTGATTTACCAGTGATATTTCTCGATGTACTTCTAATCCTTTTTCAATTTCTCAACAGTTGAGCCCTTCGCACATTCCATTCCTCACTGAAGAAGAAATTGGCGATGGTAGTTGTGCAATAGATATCACTGTAAGTCTTTTAAATTATTTGGGATAAATATCACTCGTAGAGTAATTTGTTCTGTATATAGAGTTCTTCCTTATAGTGACCAGTTTCTTATGTGTCGTTTTTCTTAATATGAGAAGATAATTTCTCTCAGTGCATGCACTGTTACCTTTGAGTTGAAACCATTCTGGAGAAGTGTGAATCTGTTTAATTTACACTAGCAAAAAAACTGCTTTTCTAGCACATGCTTTTTTTAAGATCAGCTCATGGAACTTTTTCGGTCGTTTGATCGCGAGGTAACGGCTACATTACCACCGCTGAACTCATCGGACAAATGACCAAAATGGGTCATCCTTCAACGTACCGAAAATTGTCGAATCGCATGCAAGAAGCTGATACGAATGGAGATGGTGTAATAAGTTTCTATGAGTTTGCTAATATTCTTGGGAAATATGCTACTGATTTTCTTGGCCTAACTGTCTCTTAACTGATGGTTTAATTAACTTTCAGTATGTTTAATTATACGGTGGTCTTAACGTTAAAAAAAATGAATCTTTTGTTGATGGATTGTAGACAAATGTGGATCATATTGACTCGGTTTAATAGACCTTTGTTGTATTGTATTTTTATGCTTACAATTTTTCAATTTTAGCTTTTGTGTATTTTAAGGTTCGATTGTAGGATTATGTATGTCCTTTTACATCTAAATGAAATATACTGAAAAGTTTAAGGGACTGTCGATAATTCTACCTAAAAAGAATGTTGTATCGAGGTTTAACGAGCCTCAATGTATTTGAATTAAGGAGGAGAAGGATAATTGATGAAGTGGTAATGTCTTTCAACAGGAATTCATTTATAGGCCCAATCTGTTGTTCCTTTTTCTTCTATCTGGACTTTTGATCCCTCTTGGAAAGTACAAGATAAATGAATAAAATGTTAACAAACTGCCTTAATAATCCCTCTTGTCATGTAAAGAGTGAATGAATATATCTTCAATCTCCTCCACCCCGCTACAACTCCTAGGGTGTCAAAATATATGATCAATGCAACTGTGGGGGAAATCAAGCAAATGAAAACGATGAAATGCAGAAAACTTTTGGCATGGCTGATCCTGGAGCTGTATGGATATGCTTGTACATCCAAACCTGAAAATACTTATTACTATAGTTAAGAGTATGTATTGAAATTCTTTTTGCCACATTTTTGTAGCTTCTTTTAATGTATTTGTCGATATCTAATAATACTTACAGAGTTAAACCAACCTTAACCTTAAATTTATGAACATGACTTCAGTGTAACTTTTAGTGATTAAGGTTATCAATTTTATTTTCGTTTTTGGTTGTGTTTGTGTGGTTTGTAGAAAAACAAGATTGCTAATACATTTTTGGTTTCTTTCTCGTTAATGTATAATGCACTATTAAAATTAATGTATTTGGAATACTGAGCTTTATTCAGATAGCTTTATATGCACCTGATGAGTGTCTGACCTTTTCATATTTTTCCAGGATCTTAGAAAATGCTGAGAGATTTACAAATTTGTTTCATCAATTGAAAATGTTTCATAAATACTGAGCTTAACATATATACTCGTTTCTTTTTATGGTAGGTGCTCGTGAGTTTGTAAGAGTAAGTAGAACTGGAAGGCCTGGTGATTTGCTAAACTCAGCGATAGGAGGTTTTGGCAGTGGTGCTATTCTTGGATGCCTGAAAGGTCAGATTTATATCTCTTTGTCTCTCTTTTTCGTGTGCATCTATCTTAGTAGGTCCTGTGCAAAAGTAGGCTCTGTGAATATTAACGCAACAACTGGCCCATTCTTTTCAATGCTATTAATCTCATAAGATCATGTTTTTACCTATGAAAAAAAAAATAGTTATAGCTAACAGAATACTAATTTCGGTGATTTGAATATATTATATAGGATATCCATGGATTATGGTGATAAAAGTTGGATGAATCTCCTTAGATGGACGGATGAGTATATAGGTGGAGTGAATGATTTTCTTGATAAGGCATTTGAACGAGCCGCCCAAGGAAATGAAATATTATGCCCTTGCAAAAAGTGCATTAATCGCTATTGGCATTATAGAAATGTGGTGGAGGATCATTTGGTTGTTCATGGGTTTGTTGATGATTATACCAAATGGGTTTTTCACGGGGAGGGATTTTCCTCAAGAAATATACCTTCTCCAAGCAATGATGATGAAGGTTCTAACATGCGTGACGATATTGATGGAATGCTTCATGATACATTTAGAAATATAGAGGGTTAGGCAGTGGATGAAGAAGGAGCTGGGGGAAGACAATTTGAAGATGCAAGGAAGTTTTTCAAATTACTAGAGGAAGGAAAACAAGAGTTATATCCGGGGTGTGAAAATTTCAGTAAACTGAGTTTCACTATTCGGTTGTACTTGCTTAAATCCTTGCATGGGTTGAGTAATGTGGCTTTCTCAGATTTGTTAGAGTTGATAAAAGAGGCATTTCCCTTTGCTCAGGTACCAAAATCTTTCAACAAGGCTAAAAGCATGATAAAAGATTTGGGTCTCCATTATGAAAAAATATATGCATGCCCAATGATTGCATGTTATTTTGGAAAGAAAATGAGAAGGCCGATAATTGCTCTATTTGTGGGTCTTCAAGATGGAATAATGCTGGTCCTTTGACTAATGCAAGCTCTAAAATCGCTGCAAAGATTTTGAGGTACTTTCCTTTAAAGCCCAGGCTTCAGAGGATATTCATGTGTCCTGAAATGACTGCTACAGTGAGATGGCATGCTAATTAACGACTCAATGATGGAAACATAAGACATCTTGCTGATGGGGAAGCTTGGAAGGATTTTGATTATTTGCACCCAGATTTCTCTAGCGATCCTCGTAATGTAAGATTGGGTCTTTCAAGTGATGGTTTCAATCGGTTTCGAACGATGGGCATTTCTCATAGCACGTGGCCTGTTATTTTAATGAACTATAATTTATCACCGTGGATTTGCATGAAGCTAGAGTATATAATGTTGTCTATGATCATTCCAGGTCCATCGTCTCCGGAAAATGATATAGACGTGTACCTACGACCATTAATTGAAGAATTGAAGGAACTATGGGAAACAGGGATAGACACATTTGCTGTTGTAGCAAACCAAACTTTCTGAATGCGTGCTGCCTTATGGTGGACAGTTAGTGATTTTCCAGCATTAGCTATGCTTTCAGTGTGGAGCACTAAGGGGAAATTGGCATGCCCCACTTGCAATTATGACACATGCTCTCAATATCTCAAACATAGTCACAAGATGTGTTACTTGGGTCATCGAAGATTTTTGCCTCTTGATCATCCATTCCGAAGAGATAAGAAGGCATGTGACGGTAAAGAGGAGCATATACTTGCACCCTCTCCCTTGTCGGGTGAGGAAGTGTTTGAAGAGATAATTGAATTCAACAATATCTTTGGAAAGGGAACTAAAAAAGGCCTTGGACTGCTAAGGGTCCGTGGAAAAAGAGATCCACTTTTTTTTTAATTGCCATATTGGGTGCATAACTAATTGAGACACAATCTTGATGTGATGCACATCGAGAAAAATATATGTGATAGTTTGCTCGGGACTTTATTGGAAATAGATGGAAAGTCAAAGGACCATGAAAATTCTCGCTATGACTTGCAAGAAATGGGGATACGAAAGGAGCTACAACCAAAAACAAATAATGATGGAACTATAAGTTTGGCTAAATCTTGTTTCTACATGAGACCAAACGAGAAAAGTTTGTTTTGTACTGTCATGAAAAATGCTAAATTACCAAATGAGTGTGCTTCAAATATTTCAGAACGCGTGCCATGTGAAGGAGATGAAAATATCAGGGTACAAGTGTCATGACGCTCGTTTTATGATGCATTACTTGCTCCAGGTTGCTGTTAGAAAAGTGTTGCCCAAGAATGTTTCATTGGCCTTGATTAGGTTTGGAAATTTATTTAGATCTATATGCAGTAAGGTCATACGGAAAAGAGATCTTGAAATAATGCAGTCTGAAATTGTTGAAATAAAATGTGAGCTTGAAATTTTTTTCCATCCAACACATTTTGACATAATGTCACACTTGCCTGTTCATTTGGTGAATGAAATTAAGCTTGGAGGGCCGGATCATCTTCGTTGGATGTATCCCATTAAGAGAAACCTATGTAAGTACAAGGCGTTTGTACGCAATCGATCTTGTCCAGAAGCGTCAATAGCAGAGGGTTTTTTGGCTGATGAGTGCTTGACTTTTTGTTCGAGATACCTACATGGCGTGAAAACAAAATTCAGTAGGTACCAAACTGTGGATGATGAGTGCTCTCAAAATTTGTCACCTTTATTCCCTAATATAGGCCATCCAATTGGAAGTAAGAAAAAAAATACTTTTGTCATGGATTCACAGTTATGTTTTGAAGCACATCGATATGCTCTGTTCAATACTGGAGATGAGCAAATGGAGAAGTTTATCGAGTAAGATAAATTTGTATTTATCGATAAAGTTTATTTATATTTTATATTTGTTTATTATATGATTAAACTTGAAATATTCATGATTGCATGGAACATAAGAATTTAATTGGTAATCACAGTAGATCAAATGCATGGGAAAGAGCGAGGAATCATAGTCGGGAATTCAGTAATTGGTTTAAAAAGAAAGTTAAAAATATTGTAGTGCCAGATTATTTACTATGGCTAGCCAAAAGACCCAATATGGTGGCCAAAAGATATACTGCATATTTTATTAATGGATACCGATTTCATACCAAAGAACGAGATTCCCGATGCATGACTCAAAATAATGGAGTGACTTTATGGCAACAACTGATAGTTTTGCTAGTGCTAGAGACCAAAATCCCATCGATGGTGATGTTATCTATTATGGAGCTATTCAGGATATCATTGAGGTTGATTATTGGGGTTGTTTTAGTGTTGTAATATTTAGATGTGATTGGTTTCATAGTGAAATAGATGATTATGGGTTAACTCGGATGTACTTTAATAGATTATGCAGTACAAATGACCATTTTGTGTTGGCATCACAAGTTTATCAAATTTTTTATGTGGAGGATCCAATTGAAAAAGATGTTTATTATGCAAGGAATAAAGTACCTGTTGATTTGTATGATCTAGATGAAGAGAATTGTCCCAATATTGGGGATGCATTTTGGAGGGAACCTAATAATGACATTGATACCTCCTCTAGATTACTTGATGTTGACGTTAGATGGTCAAGAGAAGATGTACCCGTTGATATTGTTGATATTCCAACTAATGCACAACATTCACATGATATGATTATAGAATCGGAAGAGAAGGATGGGTTTGATGATACTGATTGTGAATGGATGGAAGGAGATGGTTAAATAAGAAAGTTATGAAATTCTTGTAAATATATTCTTTTTTTAGTAAGTGTTAATGCATATATATATATATATATATATATATATATATATATATATATATATATATTAAGATTATTTTTGGTGTTCTATCATACTTCTAATTCTGTTTCATTTTCTTTTAGAAGCTTGCAACGGGTTATATTGCAAAAAAACATCTTGCTAGTTTATGATACATAATTGAGCTGTATGGTTGCTTTGATTTCATCCTTAGATCCCTTTGCTGAGACAAATGCTGACAATTCTGGAGCTGGGTCAACTGTTCAAGGGTTGAAGAAAGAATTCGGCTACAATAAAATACTGAAGGACCTAAAAAAAGAGTTTTGTTGCAGTGGTACTGTTGTCCAGGATCCAGAACTACGCCATGTTTGTGTTAGGGAGATTGGTATCTGTCTATTAAATGTTTTACAACATCTTAGTCATTTTAGAGTGCTCCCTCGTTATCCTTGGATATATATCATCATTGTTCGTTTTACTTTTCCGTTGTTTGTATCACTTACTTGATTCAATTTATATTCCGCTGCAGAATTTATATTCAGTTTATATTCCGCTGCAGAATTTATACTCAGTTTTGCCGAATAAGATATTGACTCAGCATTAGAAGTACTACCACTGCTTTTGTTCATCTGCTAGCAAGAACTGAAACATCCTTTTTGTAATTGTAATTATTGGTGTCTAAACTGCATAACTCAGTTTTCAACCAAGTAGAAATGGTCTTGTCATATGCACAGATGAGAGCTTCTCTCACAGATTTCATCTCCTGATCAGTGTTGTCACCTTGATCAATTTCATGCTTGGAATCAGGTCCAATTCCTGAAAAAATTTTAAAAAAAATTGTTTGATACCATATACTTGATTTTTAAATGTCTCTATGTTCAACCTTAAACTTTTGGTAATCTTTTCCCTTTGTATTCAGTATAAATATTTTGTCAAAAAGGAAATTAAGGAGAGGATTTCATATTAAATAGTAGGACAACTTATGTGCATAGTGTGATAATTTCGTACATTATCTAATGCTATAAAGAAATCTTATATCACTCAGCAGATTCTCGACAGCATTAGTTGTCAGAGGATATGTATCTCCTTTTTTCACTACTATGTACTCATCATATACTATTTCGCGTTTGTTTTTTTGAATCTGGCAGAGATTTTAACAGTCATGAAGCAAGAAGGTTGCTTAAGCAAAAAGAAAAAACTATCCAATCGCATTGCAGCTGGATCACTTGAATCTTTGCGAAACCAAAAGGTTTCGTTGCTGACATCCAAAAGAACCTTTCAAGCTATAAGGTCTAATGAAAATGAAGAAAGAAAATCAGAATCTCGATCACCTGCATTTTTGCGAAATCAATCATTGACAACAAAAAAAACCTTTCGTGAAAATGAAAATGTTTTGCAAAGGTCTCAATTGCAAGAAAAAATGCAGCAGGTGCCATTGATTTCTACCTCTTCTACAACACAAGGAGTACACCAACAAGTGCGGCAAATGCCAATGGATTCCATCACTCCTACATCACAAGATGTGCGTGAAGATACTACCAATGATGAAGAAATTGATCAACAAGAAGATTCTACCAATCATGAAGCAATTGAACAATCTGAGGAACCAGGAAAGTATATATATATTTTAATCATAAAATTAATTAATAGTTGTGATTGGTGATTATGATTTTTTTGTATTAGTGCAGGCCCTTCCGCGCCAAAAAGAAAAAGAGGCCCTACTCAAATGCAAAGGGTGCATGGAAGGAAGGACCGTAAAATAATCGTTCTAAATGAGTTAGATCAGCTCGTTGGTCCTACTGATGAAGTTGTGAAAGAGTTGGGTAGCTTCCTCGGTACATTAGGAAGGAATGAGACCTTTTGTCCTCTTAATGTGTTTGATTGGAGGAAAGTAGATACAAAAAATGATATTTGGAAATATGTCAAGGTTTGAAGTTCCTAATGTTCAATAAGCGTTGATGATATTTCACATTTTCTTATACTAACCTAATTGCTATAAATTTGTAGGAAAAATATGACATTCCTGAAGAGGCGAAGAGATGGGTTTTTGATTCAGTTTGTAGTGCTTGGAGAAAGTATAAAAGTCAATTGAAAAGAAAGCACTTTGAAGCATATGGGAATGACGAGCTTTGAATAGAGAATAGGCCGAAAGATATTCCGGCGTCTCACTTCAAAGATCTTCTTGAATATTGGAACTCCAACACCGCCAAGGTATTTCCTTTTTGTTATTTGATACTAAGATTGTTTTTGTATGTTTGCCAACAACTCTGCCTATTTGATATTCTTCCTTTGGCAATGTTTTTTTTGTTGCTAAAAATAGTGGTCAAATTGAAGGAAAATCTTGAGGGTTATTCTATCTAGTAATAATAAGCTTTGGTTTAAAATCTTTAATTTGTCCCCCAGGCTCATTCAGTTAAAACAAAGCTGCCTAAAGTTCTAAGGAACTATTAGTACAGAACTGGAGAGATTTAGTAAAAGCTCAAATTAGCACCAATTTAGACTTTGCTAAATTACATCTTTACAGTTCTTTTTTCAAGGACTCTGTGATGCCTGACAATGAATCTACAAATCTTTACAGTTCGTCTTGTCAATCTTTGCTTGTTTATTTGCAGAAAACGTCCGAAACCAATATCGAGAATCGAAAAAAGTTGAAGCATCCACACACTGC
This sequence comes from Nicotiana undulata, assembly GCA_005239495.1. Lineage (NCBI taxonomy): Eukaryota > Viridiplantae > Streptophyta > Magnoliopsida > Solanales > Solanaceae > Nicotiana > Nicotiana undulata. The sequence goes on along the minus strand of ML254718.1, from coordinate 1,348 downwards.
TGGCAAAACAAGTTTTGCTCGAATCATCGAGGTTTGTTTTTTTCTCTTATTTTCTTAAAAGTATGAATTTGCTAACTTTGCATGAAAAGATTATTATACCAGTTTTCATGTTACTAGGAAAAAAGGAAGGAAATGGCTGATACTTCGGATACTCTATCAAGTAAGGACATCTTTGTGGCTACAAGAAAAAGAAAACCAGGGCGAGTATACAAATGCTCTTATGACCCTAAAATTAGTACAATTGTAAAAAAAATTCTAATTTAAAGTTTGTCGTGATTATTTATTTGTTCTTAATTATCGACTAAGTTTTATTTACTTAAACACCGATCTTTTGCATTTGGTTTGTAGGCTGAAATGGATAGAATACAATCAACTCAAGAAAGTGGAGATGGCAGTGATTCAGTTGACGCGTTTGCATCGGTCATGGGACCTGAGCCCCCAGGTGGGGTAAGATTGTATGGACGAGGAGTTAACAAGACTGTCTTAATAAAGAAAAAGGAGATTTTGGATCCTTTCTAAATGCTACTAATGAGAGAATGGAACAAAAAATGGAGGACATGGAAGAGAGGATGCAACAAAAATTGCTAGAAAAGCTCAATTGTGATGACCCAAAAGGTCATCCCGAGTAATTCCAGCTAAATCTATATTCCGAGGCCTCGAAAGCCTCCGTTAATCTCACCTCGATATGTGTCACGACCCCAAATCCTAACAGGTCGTGATGGCGCCTATCGTGGAACTAGGCTAGCCAACCATCACCTTACTGCGCTTTTGTTCAATTAAAATAGTTCACAATTAAATATTAAGCAAACAATCACATCATAATTTATATAATTAAGTATTAGCGTTCCCATATTAACCTAAACAACCTCCCAAGAACTGGAGTCAATAGTCA
>ML254716.1:1151-16031 GCA_005239495.1 Nicotiana undulata | reverse complement strand
TTTTACACCAAATTTCACAGATAAATCACATAACATATAATAAACCTGTTCCGGGCTCCGGAATCATAATGCGGGCCCGGCAACACGGTTTTCACATAATTATTCATTTTCAAAATCCTTTATTATTTTCAGAAAACAATTTTCTTTAAAAATTCATTTCTCGGGCTTGGGACCTCGGAATTCGATTCCGGGCATATGCCCAAGTCCCATATTTTCCTACGGACCCTCCGGGACCGTCGAATCACGGGTCCGGGTCCGTTTACCAGAAATATTGACCAAAGTCAACTATATTCATTCATTAATTATCAAAATACATTTTCATCAACTTATCACATAATAGCTTCCCGGCTACACGCCCGGGCTGCGCACGCATAACGAGGTGAGACTAACGGAGGCTCTCGGAGCCTCGAAACACAGATATAGCTTAAATTACATAAGATGACCTTTTGGGTCATCACAAGTTCTCATTGACGAAAGTCCTAACTTAGAAACCAATCTCTTTGCCTTATAGAAATCATCAGGTAAGCTGATATCAGGGTCAACTAGTTCAGTCATAAGGTCAATGAAAGAGTCCATCGCTGCCTGAGAAATATTCCAATCAGAATTTATACTTAGTAATCCAACTGCAACAGACAACTCAGAGTGCGGACTTACTTCCTTTAATGGATGACTAGCTTCCTCTAACTGTTTAAAAAACCATTTTGCGTCATCATTAGGGGTTTGTTCAACATTTTCAGTGGGCTCACTCCCAAATTGCATCCCAAAAGCATCCGCAACCATATCGTGCATTCTAGAATCATAATTTGTATTCTCCACTAACCTACTACTTTCACCCGCAACCATGTTATGAAATATCCCATTGCTACCATCGACCTCTCCATGATAAGTCCACACAAAGTAATTCGCTATAAACCCCTTCCTATAAAGATGAACTTTAACTTCCTCCGGTTTTTCAAACCTCATACAGTCGCACTTAACACAAGGGCACCTAATTAATCCTTCTTTTTGGTATGGTGGAAGTTCCATTGCATGTCTAACAAAGACATCAACACCTTCTACAAATTCCTCCCGCAATCCCCGCCGATTAGGATAATTCCTATTGTACATCCAAGTACGATGTTCCATCTATACAAATAATATAAATAAATAAATTAATTTAGTTAATTCATATCCTAATCGTTTTTAGTTAATTAATTCATATCCTAAAGGTTCAACTCATATCCTAAATGTTCAATTCATATCCTAAAGACAATACATAATTTAAATCTAACTAAACTAAATTCAACACTAATTAAACTAATTAGTTAATAAAATTATTTAACAAATCTAATTAAAATATGAATATGCTTATTAAATTTGAAACTGGAAAAATGAATGAACATGCTAATATATGGTGAAAATGGCAAAAATATATGAATATGGTTATTAACTTTGAAAATAGAAAAAATAAATTACAAGCTAATACATGGTGAAAATTACAAGTAAATGTTGAAAAAGCTAAGACAATGGTGAAACTATATGAATATGCTTAATTGCATTCAAAATTGGAGAAGATTAATGAAAATATTCTCATACCTTTGAGAAGATGGCGGCAGTGGTGCAGAATCCGGTGAGGCAGTGGCGGCACGGGCAGAGGTCCGGCAGTGGCGAGGTAGTGGTGGTCCGGCAGTGGCGAGGCAGTGGTGGTCCGGCAGTGGCGAGGCAGTGGTGGTCCGGCAGTGGCGAGAAGGGGAGGGAAAGAGAGGAGAAGGGAAATTTTGGGGGAGATTATATGAAAAATGGGGGGGAAACCCGTTTTTGGGTCTGTTTTTTTTTAAAAGCGACCAAAGTTGGTCGCTATTTTTGATCTGTAATTAAATATTGACCGTTTGACAAAAATAGCGACCAACTGTGGTCGCTATTTAAAAAAATATATATATATTTTGGTTTTTAATTATTATAACTAAAATTATTATAAAGAAATTATTAGAAACCCGTTTTTGGGTCTGTTTTTTAGGAAAAGAGACCAAAGTTGGTCGCTATATTTTGTCTGTAATTAAATATTGACCGTTTGACCAAAATAGCGACCAACTGTGGTCGGTATTTTTTTTAAAAAAAATTGCTTTTTAATTATTATAACTAAAATTATTATAAAATAATTATTAGAAGCTTTAAATAATTATTTTATTTAACTAAAATTATAATAAATAATTATTCGCTAGGTAATTAATTATAATAGATTATAATGGAATCTATGTAAAGTAATTGTTTAAGTTATATTTAAGTATATGACTAATTTAATACGCATACATAAATTGTAACGTAGTGATGAATGAATGTTATGTACATACACACACTAACATATACTACAATAAGATATATATATAAAATACGCTTCGTTGTACGATTGATTCATCAGCTTATAACCCAGTGATGAATGAATGTTATGTACATACACACACTAACATATACTACAATAAGATATATATATAAAATACGCTTCGTTGTACGATTGATTCATCAGCTTATAACCCAGTGATGAATGAATATTATATACATACACACACTAACATATACTATAATAAGATATATATATATACGTATAATACGCTTCGTTGTACGATTGATTCATCAACTTATAATCCAGTGATGTATGAATGTTATATACATACACACACTAACATATACTATAATAAGATATATATATATATATATGTATAGTACGCTTCATTGTACAATTTTAACTACATATATAGCATGTTAGAGTATATTTTAGTGTATTCATCTCTTGTATTACAAAAGTGTTAACATATTACATTTATATTATTCATATAGTAAATATAAAAGAGATTTTTAATTTTGACCAATGTTGACCAAAAAAGAGACCAACCTTGGTCGCTAATTATCCAGAAATTAAACTTAGCGACCACAGTTGGTCGCTAAGTATAAATCAGATTTATTTTATATTTTATATAATATTTAAAATAATAATTTAATTGTTAATTGTTAGAACTGGGTCCACGATTAGCGACCAAAGTTGGTCTCTATCTCGTTAGCGACCAACTTTGGTCTCTAAATTTAAATTTTATTTATTTATATTTTGTAATTTTTTAAAATAATAATATAATTGTTAAAAAATTAATATCTGGATCCCACTTTAGCGACCAAAGTTGGTCTCTATTTGCTTTCCCTTTTATAAGCGACCAACTTTGGTTGCTAATTTTAAATTTTATTTATTTATATTTTATAATTTTAAAATAATAATAATATAATTATTAAAATTTTGTAATGGGGTCCCACTTTAGCGACCAAAGTTGGTCGCTAATTTCAATATTTCATTGACCAAGAAGGTCTGACCTGTCCGGTCAACATTTTGAAAAAATTAGCGACCAAAGAGCGACCACACTTGGTCGCTAATGTATTTACAATTATTTTTTAATAATTTTCTCCAATTTAGCGACCAACTTTAGTCGCTTTTCTTGACAGACCATTTTTGGTCGCAAATTGTTGGTCGCTTTTTCCCGAATTTTTAGTAGTGATTTATGCAGTTATTAATAAGTCATCATTCTGAAAACCTGGTGTAGTAACATTAATGCTCTAGACAACCAAATTATCTTTGTACGTACTAGTATGAATCCACAACCCTATGTATCTCAGCTAGCCAGCACCAGCGGTATCAGGAGACTCGAGGTATAATCTGCAACGTCTGCAGATCTCCGAGTCCCCTTCCTATCTTGAAGTTGTAGTACTTGTAGATGAAACTATACGGTCTTTTCTATCCAGTTGTACATATTGAGCAGTAGAGTAGCTTGTGATGTATTGTGATATTCCGGGTTCTGGGTAAACTAACTGTATATGCCGAGCGGCGTCGACTTTATTATGATTTATTTCACTTACTGTTATTTTAACTGTTTTATCTAAATTTTGCTTAAGGTATAGGCTTACCTAGTCGTCTAGACTAGGTGCCGTCACGAGACCCAGTCGGAGAGAGAATTGGGTCGTGACAGGTTTTTAGTTTTATATTGCAAATTTGTGTATCTAAGTACTTACCCGTATTTGCATTGAATAATTTTACCGAGATACCTGGGCCGTTGTACTTCTCCTTTGGATTGGTTGTGATTTTTGGATTGTTTTTTGAATTTTGCCTCTTCCCTTTGTTAAAGGAAACTGTTTTCCATTCACCTTCTTGATCCTCCGCCTTTAAATTTGGTTGTTCATTGCTTGGGCAGGAACATTCCTCAATGTCTTTTTGGATGTAAATGCATTGCCCTACTATATGTCTCAGTCTTCCGCAGTTTTTGCATAAGAAATTGTCACCTTCATAATGAATATATTATTTGTGTTTACCAATATATATGAAGGGTTGCACAGGAACCTCCAATGGTAGCTCCACATAAAGTCTGGCATAGCGACCCCTCATTGTGGTTGATGTGCATAGATCAATTTTTAGTAGACATCCAATGGAATTTCCAATTTTTTCCAGAACTTTTCCGTCATAAAGCTCCATTGGTAGTTGTGGTAGCCTAATCCATACTGCTGAGGTTGTCAATTTTTCTTTTGTGGCTACAAAGTTGGGCTTCCATTTTGCAATAGAAAGGTAATGGCCATTGATGAACCATAGACCTTGATGAAGGGCTTTCTCCATATTTTTTTTTCTTGAATTTGATTACGTATAATCTTCACCTAGTTCGATTAATGGAAAATCTTCCATTGGGCGCCATAGCTCTTGAATTTTCTTTTTTAAGTAATGATGTAGTATACATTTTCCAAAGAGCTTAACTATGATAGAGCACTTCCATGGCTCATAAATCCTTTGCCTATCTTCCTCGGTTAGTGTGATCATTGTTATGCCTCGTGTGGTAGACTTCATTAACTGCTCAAACGTTTCATCTTCAGAGAAAGTGTCTGACAACTCGAAATTGGATTGGCTCTCGTTTGATGCAAGGATCATTGGTTCAGAGGATAATAGCATATCCCTAAAAGACGCTTTGTTCTCCACGCCACACTGATTTGGTTTTGAATGATTAATATCGGGTGGTTCAGGTGGTATTGTTTTTGAATCCGAGCTATACAATCTGCATTCGGGGGTCGTTTACATATAAGTCAACTTTTAGTTGACTTTTCTAACTATAAAGCCAACTTCAGAGACTAAGTGTCTCATTTCTCACTACGACCTCTCTGAACCCAAACCAACCAACCCAACAAAACATAATTTATATAACCAACACATGGTAGGGTAATAACAGGGAAAACAAGGTTAATTACACGTAACGACCGTCCAGATCGTTACATAATGACAACTTTAGGAGAAATTTTAGGGAAATGATTGATACGCATAGTCCATGCATGGTGACCTTGTTAGAAACTAGAATGATTAATCATGAAAAAATGCTAGATGATTGTGGCTTCTCGGAGATGATAGAAGTGCCAGCAGAAGGTTATGTGGCATGGTGGTTATGTGGAATCATGAAGTTGTCACTGTCCACAACTTCATCTGTAGGAACCAAGAGATTCATGCAACTATTGAGGTATTTTCTATACGTAAAAAATATTCATTCTCTTTTATTTATGCTAGCACTAACTACCAACATATGAATATTATGTGGTAAAATCTAGAAAATATTTATAAGAATTATAAAGGCCCATTGATGGTTATGGTAAAAAATTTATAAGTGTAACCTTACGGACATGGGCTACAAAGGTTGTAAATATATGTGGTCTAACTATAGACATAGGAATAAAGGCCTTATTATGGAAAGAATCGACAAAATATTAGGAAATGAAGAATGGTCTGAGTTATTTCCAAATTGCTCTATTATCCATCTTCCAGAAACTTATTCAGACCACATCCCTATCTTAGTTGATCTAATTCCTTGAAAAAGACTAGGCCATACATAACCTTTTCGACTAGAAACATATTGGTGTAAACATCCTGATTTTCAAACTCTTGTTAAAAAAATTGGCATGGTACTGCCTACTGCAATGCCAACAAAATTTTTATAGACAATGTTAAGCCTTGGAAAGACAAGATATTTGGTGATATAGAGGGGAAAAAAGAAAAATATTAGCAAGGCTCCAAGGAATTTAAAATTCTAGGAACTATACCCATAGTATTTTCCTTCAATCTTTATAATGCAATCTTAAGAAAGACTACAATGAGACCCTTAAAATAGAAGAGGACTATTGGAGATTTGATCTAAAATTATGTGGCTTAATGAATGGGATGCACATACCAAATTTATCCATATATCTCCCTCAAACAGAAGAAGAAGAAATAAAATAACTTTCTTTAAAGATGATGCAGGTAACTTGATTAATGATCATCAATTGATCACGTCTCACGTGTTTAGTTTCTATAGTAATATTTTCACCATATCCCACTCTTATACTAGTTCAACCGATATAAGGGAAAATAATTCTAGTCGCCCTAAAATAGACCTTAATTCACTAGACAACCCTCTTTTAGATAGTGAAATCAAGAGGGCTATTTTCTCATTTAAACCTTTTAAAGCGTCAGGGCCGGATGACCTTCACCCCTTTTTCTTACAAAGATATTGGAACATCATAGGACAATCCGTCATGAACCTTTGTCTTGATATCTTCAATAAGCAAGAAATTCCTAGAGATATAAATAGAACCTACCTTTGCCTTATCCCAAAAATACCCAATACTAATAATATTAAGAACTTTAGGCCTATTGGCCTTTGTAATACTATTTAAAAAACTATCACTATGATTATAGCGAATCGTCTCAAATCCTATTCAGAGCAAATTATTAGCCATTACCAGGTCAGTTTCATGAAAAATAGGAGAGCCTCTGATAACGCTATCATCATTCAGGAATTTCCAATCTAAAAAGGCTAAAAGGCAAACAAAGCCACATGATCTTAAAAATTGTTCTAGAAAAATCCTTTCGATAGATTATAATGGTCCTTTGTCTGCCGCAGTCTAAGATACTTTAATTTCCCTTCAAAATTCTCTAAACACTTGCTAAGCTAAATTTCAACTAGCTCTATAACAATTCTTGTTAATGGATCCACCACAAAATATTTTTGAGCCAAGTAGAGGGATAAGACAAGGTGATCCTATATCACCTTATATTTTTATCCTATTTTTAAAAATATTATCTAGGTATACTGATCACCAAGTTGATATTTGTAATTTTTACCCTATTACTATAGGGAGAAGAAGCCCCATTTTTTCTCAAATGTTTTTCGCAGATGACTTGATATTAATGGCCAAAGCAAATCTTGCCCAACTATTAAAATAGGTCTTGATTATTTTTGCAAACTTTCAGGCCAAAGCATAAATGCGACTAAATCAAAAATTAGTTTTTCAAATAATTGCTTATCACACATTATTAACGATGTTACGGATAACTTAGGTATAAACAAAAGTGAGACTTTGATATAACCCTAGGTTTTCCTATATTAATGAAGAATCCAAAACTAGTAGATTATTAATTCCTAATTGACAAGATGAGAACAAGACTTGCCTCATGGAAAATGATATTTATTAATATAGCAGGAAGAACTACCCTAGCCCAATTAAACTCCATACCAAATCACTACATGCAATATACCTCCAAAGGATTGGTTTAAATTAAACATTGATGCTAGCTTTAAAGATTGCTATACAAAAGAGTGGCATGGGAGGTGTATTCTGCAATTCAAACAGGAGTTGGGTGGTTGGCTTTACAAAATCTACATACGCAAAAGGATCATTAGAAGCAGAAATTAAAGTTCTTCTTGAAGGGCTTAAGACAGCTCATGAATGGAGATTGTTTCCACTAGAAATAGAACAGACTGCATAGAGGTAATCCGCTCTATACAACATGACAATAGTTTATATAATGATATTGTTAATAAATGCAGGATGTTAATGCACCAGGAGAAGGTAGTGATCCTCCGACATGTATTCAAGTAAGGGAATAACGTGACACATCAGCTGGCGAAAGAGGCTAATGATCAAAGAAAAGGAAATTCTTTTTTTTACTACCTCCTCCTTATGTTGAATCTTTTGTTAGGAAGGAACAAGAAGGACAATATGTTTTTGTTAAGTAACTATATGATGTTGCTTGCAATGAATTATCAAGCTTAGGCACTCTATGTGTCCGAAGTGACACAAAATATGACTATAATGTACTAAATTCTCCGTAATTTGAATATATATTTCATGTTTGCTCAAAAAAAGATAAAATACTTGTAGGTTAGTTTATCATTTTTATAAGGTTACCAATATGCTTTTTACAGAAATGTACTTATAAATATTTTATAAGTGAATCAGTTGTGTAAATAATTTGTAATAGTTGAAACAGTCAACCGGGAGTTGACTTATAGGTAAACGACCTCAAAATGTGTGTTTTATGGATTTGATAGCTTTGTTAGGTGATTTGGGACTTAGGAGTGTGATCGGAATATGGTTTTGAGGTCCGGAGTAGAATTAGGCTTGAATTGGCAAAATTGAATTTTTAGCTATTTTTGGTCGGTAGTGGAAAATTTGCTATCGGGGTCAGAATGGATTTTCGAAAGTTGGAATAGGTTTTTAGGGTCATTTTGGATGTGTGTGAAAATTTCCAGGTCAATCGGATGTGTTTTGGATGGTTTCGGCATCATTGGCGAAATTTAGAAGTTTCTAAAGTCATAGGCTTGAATCCGAGGTGAGTTTGTTGTTTAGGCATTGTTTTGGGTATTTCGAAGGCCCGACTAAGTTTGAATAAGGTTATGGGATGTATTGGGGTATTTAGTTGGGGTCCCGAGGGCCTCAGATGAGTTTCAGGAGGTTAACGAACCATTTCGGACTTGGAAGAATGCATATTTTTGCTGGTGTGAAGGCTCTAGTGTTCTTCTATGCGATCGTAGGGGTAAGTATGTGATCGCATAGGCTTAAGCTGGGGGAAGAAAATATTTGTGCTATGCGATTGCATGTTGGAGGTCGCAAACACGTGATGGAGAGGCCCTATGTTCTATGCGAGCGCGTGAGGGGATCCGCGATCGCTTAAGGAGCTGAGGCGCGTGAAGGGCTACGTGGTTTTTCTTGCGAACGTGTGGGCTAGGGATGCGATCACGTAAGGGAGTTGGGCCAATGCTTCGCGAACACATGGATTTTCACGCGACCGCACTGAGGAAAAGGGCAGCTGGGCAGAATATTTTAAAATAAAAAACGAGGGTTTAGTCCATTTTTTCAAAAACCCATTAAAGAGCTCGGAAGAAGGTGAAATTTGAGGGGATTTCCAGTGGAGTTATTGGGATAAGTATTATTCAATCATATTTGGGTTAATTCCATGATTTAGTCATGATTTTCATCGATTAATTTGAGAAATTAGGATGGAAATTGGGGAAAAATGGGAGGAAAGTTTGAGAATTTCTTTTGGTGATTTGAATAGGCAATTGAGGTCAGATTTTGATGTATTTGATATGGATAGACTCGTGAGGAAATAAGGATTCCAGTTTTTTTATTTTATCGAATTCTGAGACATGGGCCCAGAGGTCGGGTTTGGAAAATTTCGAGATTTTGGGCTAATTTTGATAATTTTCGAATGTGTTTTGTTCCTTAGCATTTATTGATGGTATAAATATGATTTTTTGTAGATTTGGAGCACTCGGAGGACAGGTCTAGAGGAAAAGGAACTTTGGGCTAGGATTTTAGCCGGTCTTGAGGTAAGTAACGTTTCCAAACTTGGTTCTGAGGGTTCGAAATCCCGAAGTATATGATATATGACTATAATTAAGGTGACGGACAGGCCAAGTGACGGGCGTGCGAGCGTGCACTGTGTGATTTGTGGCCTGGCACATCCTATGGAACCGTTTAGTAGCTAATACGGATTGATATCCGCACTTCTATTAATATGGTAAATGAGAACATGTTAGAAATCATGTTAAGTATAAATGCTAAGGCTTCACGCAAAAAAAATGATGAGACCTGAGTGGTCGTATATTACTGTCTCATTATGTGATTACTTGATTTCATTTGCTCAGTCCTGTCATAGCATAATATTTTATGCCTCAGTCTTAGTAATTGTTAATTGTATACATATTTATCATTATTTCGTGTTGAATTATGCATCTGTGAGCCTTGTGAGAGAGACTGGAGAGTAATGACTGAGTGACGCCGAGAGCCTATTATTGAGACAGTTATGAGATCGGACTGCACACCGCAGCGATACCCTGATGTTGCGCCCCCTTTTTCCCTCTCCTTTCGGATCAGTCAGGGTCTTTGACATTATTGGGACAACTTGTTTCCTTTTGCGAAAAGGGATATAAGGAATTTGAAGAGTCGCCACCTAACGAATTAAGGTACGTTAGGACACCTATTAAGGGTCATTTATAACACAGATTGGATAACCAGAGATTGGTTAAGGGCTTGAAATTACTTCAAGGGGAAGGTGTTAGGCACCCCTCAAAGTCCACAACTGTGGTTCCTGGCCAAACAAGCTTTGTGAATTTAAACAAGTAGCAAATAGGAAGTTACAAGTAAACGAATAATGGTTTTGGAAAGATTTGTAGTGTAAGCATACATATGTAATAATGTTTAAAAGATTTATGCTCTAGATATATATGTGTAAGTATACATATATAAGGAATAGGAAGTCCTAAGTTGTTTATCCTATAGGATCACATCAATGCATAGCTTGGTAATCACTCCTCAATGAGGGGATACACGTGGCATTAGCGCACTGGTCATCATATCCCTATCTACCCTTTATCCCACCCCTTAGCGGTTATTAAGCAAGTTTTATTTAGCGATCTCTATGCGTGTTGTTACCCGTCCTTTCTCAAGGGTCCTAGAGGAAGTTAGGATCTCTAATATGGGAAGTTCTAGACATAACCCCTAAGGTTTTTAAAAGAGAAAATTCTAGGCGACATGCAAGAACATATAGGACTTAACAGATAAACTTAGAAAGAAGCAGTTAAGAGGCCCAAGTTTACCTCCACAGATAATGCACATAAGCAGCACGTCTCAAACACAAACATGAGTAGTTTTACTAGAGAAGAGCCCTAAACAGGATATCTACATGGATGTCAATGCATAGAAGTATACAACTTTGTTTTTATAAACTCGACAATAAGGTCCTAATCAGTTTGCTTACTGATTTTTAAAAACTGTAAGTTGTTAAGAAGTAAACACAAAGGGAACAGTTCTCCAGTTTTATACATATTAGTTACCTAAGGCTTGCCTAGGCGTGGGATCCTGCATAATAGTTGCCAGAAACATTAGACAATTTAGAAGCTGTTTTTGGCCGAGAAGCATGTTGTTCCAAGTGTTGTAAGTCTGATAATACAAGGATTATTACCAGTTTTATTTAAAACATGGTAATTAAATGTGAAACTATTTTTTACCTCTTTATATGAATCAGTATTTTAAACTAGGAATTTTTAACGAGACCTTAGAGCATGGTATCTAATATGCAAGTGACATAATTTATAAAGGCATGATTTCTAAATGCATAGAGAATTACAGAGCATGATTTATGAATGCACATGAGTGACAACTTTTATGACAATGATCTTAACGGAATTCTTAAAGCATGATCTCTAAGTGCACAAAAAGAATTACAGAATTGCTAGGACATGATTTTGAATGTGCTGGAGTAGCAACTTTAACGTTAATGTTGTTTATTAACCTAGGAGCAGTATTTCCAAGTGATAAGCATAAACATGTAGAGATGCTGAAGCAGTAAACCTAAGAACATAATATCTAGTGCATTACATGATTTTCATGTATTGGTCCTAAAGCAGGGACTCTAATGCAAGCACAAGGAATGTAAAAGCCTAAAGCAAGATTTCTACCCAGTAATATTGATGAAAAACTACATAGCTACCCTCCCCATTTCACTAGCCATTTCTAATATTCGTTTACAATAATTATTATAGACCAATATTGAATGAATTACATAAATAGATAAAGGAAAAAGAAGAAGTTATACTATAAGGAGCTTGAAAATAGGCCCAGATTTCCAGAACCTGAAATGCCCAAGTGTTTCATAGCTTTTTCATGTCGGGGTGTGTCATAGTTCCCTAAGGACCTCAAGGGATCCCGGGAAGTGCTCATACCCAGATTTTATAACTAGAACTGAGTAAATGCAGTGTGGAAGAGCTAGCTCTAATGCATCAGAGTTCATAGGGATCTCATATGGATCCCAAAATAGTCATACATTGGAGGGGAAAAACTTAAGGACCTAAGAATAGAGTGAGAGTGCTTGACATAGTTTTGAAAAGGCTTTAATAGGAAAGCATTATTTAAAAAGGAATCAGTTGAAATAGTTTTATATAAAAAAAAAACAAGAGAGTTGTTAGTAAAACAATTTTTTGACAAGAATAGGGCAATTAACAAAGAGCAAACATAGAGCCAAACAGGTTCAGCAACATTCAAAGAACCAAACTTCACACAGGGATAGTTGGGGATTGGGGGACAAATAGAGCATGTATGGTGAACACATAACAGACAGAAGTCCTTTGCAACTGGTGCAGGTAGTAATACATGGATTCAGGAGTGCTAATTAGAACATAGTTATAGAATTAGAAATGCTTTAGGGGGATTCATGGGGTTGGGAAATAGTAGAGTATAAGGTTTCTATTAAGGCAACTTAGGATAACAAATCAATAGGTGCATACTGGAACTAGGCAAAAATATACAAATATTAAAACAGAGTAGAGTCACATTGAGACAGATTACAGGTTCATAATAGCATTCTCACCCAAAATAGGTAAGACATAACTAGCATTCTTAGATGAAGCAACAATGTTAAGAGGCTAATTACATATTGAACAACAAAACCATAGATAGAAACAAATCAGGAATATGATAAACTGAAGAAGTAAAAACATATTGGTTTTGAGACTTGAATTAAAAATCAGAACATACCAGTAGAGAGATAGTAAACACAAAATGAAGTATAGGATATCACAATAATTAGCCTTGGCTTGCAGCCGGCTAACTCAGGACAATAGCAACTAACCAAAGAAAGAGAGCAAAAAAGCTTTTGAGTATGAGAGATAGTTTTAACTAATGTGTTTTTTTCGTCCTCCGTTAATGAGAGAGAATATATATAGTATTTTGAAACTAGGTAGAACAAAGTAAAAATCAAAATTGCACAGTAATTATGGAACTCAGAACAAATCAGAGTGAAATCAGTGCAAGTACTCCCATAATTAAGGGAGTTATTCAAATGGTAAGTAACAAATAAGGAAAGAGACTATATATAGCTTAAGGAAATAATTCAAACAGTGCAAGTATAGAGCAGGTAATTAGGCTAGGTTCGGAAATCTTAATTAAGGAAATAAGAATCAATTAACAGTACAATTAATCATGCAACAAGGCAAGAAATAAACTAAAGGTCGGAAATTAGTAAAGAATGTTACCATAGGAAATCAGTAAAGGGTATCAATCACAGGGAATCAGGGATTCAAATAGAAAAATAGTACTAATTACTACAAACTTTTGTGAATAACGGAATAGACACCGTATAATCAAAAAAGAGATAAATCAGAAATCCTAATAAGGTAAAAAACCACATAGAATCAGGGATTCATCTAGAAAATAGTATTGAGTAGAGGAAATTATCACAAGTTTATGTCAATATACAAAGTAAACATAGTATAGGCGGAAGAAGAAAGAATCAAAACCCTAATAAAAATGATAGGGTAAAATCACAGAAACTCAGAATGTATTTGTGAGAAACATGTATACATACAAATCAAACGAACAAATAAGACAAGACAGCCTCAGAACCCAGGATTAAAACCAAATGAGTTAGGGTTTTTAACATGGTAAATCAGGTAAAAGGGGGAAACCTAAATAAGTTTCTTAAACACGGTAGAAATTATAGAATAACACTTAAAAACAGAGAAAAAGTCATTTTGAAAAAGGGGTCAAGTAACCCTAGCTATGAAGACGAAGAGACGTTTTGAAAAAATCATAAAGATTCTAAGGAAAAGCAGTAAAGTAACTCAGAATACACTGGGATCTATTACAGATCTAAGGCGTCAAGATATAATATTAGGGTTTCAGAGAAGAACAACCCATAGATTGAGAGATTCCGACTTAGAAGCCATAGATCTAGCCGGAAATAGAAAGATCTTGCTCGGACGGGCCATGGTGGCCAGAGAATGGCAAGAACAGACCATAGGTCTGAGTTAAATAGCCGTTGTCCCTTGAGGACCTCAGGGTAGCAAGAATCCGGGCATGGGGGAGCCATAGAGACTAGGGGATGGTAGAGAACCACCATTAATACCGGCGAGCAAACGGTCGGCGAGTAGGAAACCATGGTTTAGTAGAAAGCTTTAGTGAAAATGAGAGGGTGTAACGGCGGAGAGAAAGAGAGAAATGAGGGGATGGGGAGGGGGGGTAGGTTGTTTAGGTTAAATTAGGTAAGGGTGAATCTAGGCCGTTAATAAAATTGATCAACGACCAATATTAAATTAGGTTTGGGCAGGGTAGATTTAGGATTTGGGATTTGGGGTATTGGATTGATTTAATTGAGGTTTGGGGATGGTTTAATTTAGGCTGTAATTGAATTAAAAATAGGCTATTTGTTAAATACCCAATTCAAATTAGTTAAAACCATTTGTAAAATAGCTAACAATTATAAAAATGAATTTCATGCATAGAAAATAGTTTAAGATGATTATTTAGTGTGATGACCCAAAAGGTCATCTTACGTAATTTAAGCTATATCTGTGTTCCGAGGCTTCGAGAGCCTCCGTTAGCCTCACCTCGATATGCGTGCGTAGCCCGGGCATGTAGCCGGGAAGCTATTATGTGAAAATTTGATAAAAATGAGTTTGATAATTAATAAATGAATATAATTGACTTTGGTCAACATTTCTAGTAAACGGACCCGAACCCGTGATTCGACTGTCCCGGAGGGTCCGTAGGAAAATATGGGACTTGGGCATATGC